>JAHLJT010009436.1:250268642-250556739 GCA_031308135.1 Acheta domesticus | reverse complement strand
AGACCTCAGGACAATAACATGCAATGCCACAATACGTAAGTTTTGAGAAAAAGGGAAGTAAAGGTTTAGCCATTGCATTCTACATGTATGGATAAAGAACATTAATTTATGAATTTTGCCATCTTGAGGAGAATCTTTAAATTGAAAACCTAACATTTAGACACATCTTTTGGGCGTCGAAATACACTAATATATCAGTTTCATCGGAAACGTGGCATAGCATGTTATTGCCCGAAGATTTTCAATTGCTTTTTAAGGAGTTAGTCTCAGAGAACTAGAGTAAATCTCACAAATTGAAAAGGGATTTTACCAAAAACTAGACAAATAGAAACGCTCTAAGTTTTAAGTAATTTGGTATTGATTTGACGGTAAGTATGAAGTTTGTTATAATGAAATATATCAAATAAGTAATATTAAAAAGAAACTAGTGGTGTTAAAGAATAGCACAGATTTTCCCGTATTAATTTTCTGCTTCTTATGGTTTCGGTTAGCTATTCGGACATGCAACATACTCTTGCCAGCTGCCAACTGTCGCAGCCTAAAATATTTTTTTTGACATTTTCTTAATTTTTCCGTTTCCTAATAGTAGAACGTAAATATTATTTTAAGAATATGAAAGAATAGTACAATTTCGCCCTAATTGACAATTTTCCTTCAAAACATTGGAGCAGTATTTAAAAAAATGACGTTTAAGCGATACTGTAAATTCAAAATTCGAAAGTCGTTTTCATCCGAATTTATTTGAGTTTTCGAAACACATTTGAAATCATTTGAAGCACTTTAATTAATAAATACCAAAGTGCTTACAAATTTTTATAAATGTGTTTTTTAACGGTGTGAGAGATGTTTCAAAAAAATTACATTTCTGTAATTTTTGAAAAAACGACAATATACACCAAAATGAACTTTACGTCATATCAAAGAGTGCAATTAACAATATCCGCTCAAAAAGTTTGAAGAAAAGATTTGGAGCCATTTATGAACAAATGGCGTTTGAGCGTTTCTGAAAAGGCGGAATTTTGAGCTAGTTTTAACAGAAGACGGTTGAGTTCTCGAGAAACTCTACTTGACATTATTTAAAGCACATGTACTCATTGAATATAATAATGTCAACAAATCACCGCTAGTGCAAATATTAATGACGTGAGAGAAGTAAAAAAATTACAATTTGCAATTTTTGAAAAAAACAAAAGAATAGAGCAAAATGGTGTTTAAGTCATCACATGAGTATAATTAGCACTGTCTTTACCAAAAGTTTAAAAAATATAGAGCCGTTTTTGAGAAAATTTGATTTTTGTAATTTTTTTAAATTGCACATATTGGACGCAATATTGTGCGAAAACTATTGAAATTTTCAAATAATTGTACTTGACTTTTATGAAAACTTAATATGGAGAACAAATTTTATGTAAAGGAAAAATCTGTATCTTTTATTTTGTAGTTGAAGGAAGAGCCCGAAAAAATTCAAACTTTTTCAATTCTAAAAAAATCAATGTTAACCGTGAAATTAGGAACTATGCCATCTTAGTAAGTGTATTTTACTCTATTCTTACAAGGAATTTAAAGAAAAACTTGTTGCCATCTTCGAGAAAATTTGAAAATGTCCAGGGGGTGCTTCCTGTGAAGTACTCCCAAATTTTATAGAATATTTTTAAAAATCTCAAAGTTTCAACTCGAGCGAGATCGACAGGGGTTTCCTCAATTTCATTAAAATTGTACGTGTGGTTTAGGCGCTAGTGGTGTTCACAGGCGGACGGACAGACGGATGTTTTGCTTCCAATTGATTTTTCAGTGTCAATGACCTATTAAACAGGGATTCTGGCTACACCTCGTGTTAGGAGATTTTTTTTCTTAATTTAGCAACTGGATTTATCCCCTTTTTCGGTATCAGGGCCCGGCAATGAATATTTTTCTGACGAAAATCTACCGTTTTTTCGTGCATCATTACATAGCTTTCCCTCTACTACGTATATTACTCCGTATATACGTACGTATACGGAAAAGTAAAGAGACTGATAGACGTAAGAACAGTACGAACATAAATAATTAATATTAATTAATCGATTTGGTAAAACCGATCAACTTACTAATTATTCAATAATGATTTTTTTTCTGACTGAGCTGTTTTCAGTTACCTGGGTTGATAAGATTCTATGTATTTTTTAAGATACATTGTTTTCAAACATATTTAACTATTACCTGAAGTGCCCTGCGCTTATTAACCACAATCCTCTATTAGAAAAAAATAATTTTATGTGTAGTGAACACCCGCTCTATTCTACCCTGATGCGCCCTGGACTGCTGCGTCCCTTTCGAATTTGATTGATCGACTTACCGTTTCCGGGCGCACGAACCGCAAAGGTTATTAGTCACACGAGAGAGTGGAGCATGTTTTGCCGCGGGAGGTCGCGATGAGTGGCGCGATCCGGTGCCGACCTACGCGTCCGTTTGCGGGTGAACCCCATCCCCCACCAACGGGCACCGCCCCAGCCGGGACAAGATGTAAGCTCCCGACTGGTCGCTCAGCTTGTGCAGTGCATGTGACTGGAAGAGTGTGGAAATAAGCGGGAGGATGGAAAGAGGAAGGAAAGACCGCGTACGTTCCGCGGTCCCTTTGTTAGGGTATTGCTCCGGCATTCGCCTGGTCGCAGTGGCGATGATCGGTGATCGCCCGGCCAATAGAATTCTCCAGACAGCGGCTGAATTAGACCATTATGTAGCTCGTGTTGAAAATCTTGCCACCGCCAGGACTTGAACCCTAAGACGTCCCAGCCAGAGGAACTACAGATATTAATGGATGCCCTGAGCCACCAAAGCTGGTCAGTCGTTCCTGAGATTGTCCCGAGCAGAAAGACAAAAATTGTAAAAATAACTGATTTTTTATTTCATCTAAATAAGCATATGTATATCTATACTAAAATATAAATACTCAAGGGTGTTGCATTACAGGGCGATAATCTCTGAATGCACCGGACCAACATCGATGACTAGCTTCCTTTGAAGGTCAAGAGTGCTACAGGGTATGACAAGCGCATGAAATCACGTCCGCACGAGCTATTTGCACGTCTGGGGAGCCCGACGCTCGTACCAGCACGGGCAACTTCTGGCTCCGTACTCATTTCTCCTCCAAATCCAGAAACAGGTGTACATGTGCAAGTTGAAGCTGCGCAAGGCGGCGAATAGTGGCTTCATACGAAAATATATTGTAATATATTGAAAATATGTTTGGCATTTTTTCTATCAATAAACGGGAATTGTATTGTTTATATTCTTTACTATTCATTATTATTTCATGTTTATTTTCTATCTAAATTCTACCTTATATAAAAATTTGCTAAGTGACAGGAATGTTTGAAAGGCAAATTATTTCATTGTACTCGTTTTGTGTTGTGTTATTAAATCATTCAGTTATTAACTGTATTTGGTGATAATATGAAATAAATTGACAAGTCTCTAAGTTAACAAATTTTGCTTATGGATGGACAGTGCTTTTAACAGACAAGAATATTTGTCTGTTAAACCTCCTAACCTGAACGTAGAAAATTAATGCGTGTATATCACTTTTAATTAAACAGGATTACAAAATCAAAATTCTTTTGATTCACTTTTTTAAAAATTTTACTCTCCATTGAGAATTTGAAACCAGGCCGATGTATTACTTCGTTTTAACGTTTGGATCACTTCTTTGGTTTAAAAAAAACTAGGAATTAAAATAGTTAAATTTGTGACAATAACTGGCATGTGACTTCTCTCAAACACTGTCATCGACCAGGTATCCAACGACCTACCGCCACTCCGGAGGAATTTGTACAACCCTTACTTTTAAATCTCGCGCCAATATCTCTAGACACAGTGCCCGCAAGATCTAGTGAGCTTGTAACCTAGCCGCGACCTTGACATGCCTGGAATCTGATTTGCAACCATAAAGCTTAATATATTCACAAAATAAATACTTTTTTCTCCTTTCATTACATCACAGATTCAAAAGTGCATCAATGTGTAATGGTTTAGCTGTTTTTTTGAACATTTTTTTCTTTTCATTACATCACAGATTCAAGATTGCATCAATGTGCAATAGATTACCTGGTTTTCTGGACTTTTTTCTCCTTTCATTACATCACAGATTCAAGAGTGCATCAATGTGCAATAGTTTAACTGCGCGCCACCAGACCATGACCACTGAGATTTACGATTGAATTCATCAATGCACAGAATTGCATTGTATCTTTAGTATAGGTGAGAATTGCTTGTTAATTTTATCGTCAATTGTCTAATCTGAAATGTTCGTATTGAAGTACGATACCGAATGTTTTCTTTACCATCTTTACTAAAGTAATTTGAATATTGATTTTTTTGCATCTATGCGTAAATGTATTAAGGGTAGAAAAGATAAGTATGAAGTGATCGAAAATGGCATTTTGCTGACAGAAGTTAACATAGTCGGAAAAAGTATAATTAAAGTAAAAGAGTAATGAGAAATGGAAGGAATTGTATATGTGTGTTACTGTTTTTCAAGGTTGTTGAAAATAGAACAAAATATATTCTTAGAGAACAGAAAAATTTGGCCAAGACACGGTCCACTGTCTGATGCCGGATTTTCTGAGATATTTTCATTGTGTAAGTGGTTAACGGCACCTTTCCGTCAGCCACTATTTACCAGGGACCCTAAAACGCAAACTCGAATTCAAATATGTATAGGGGGCAAGCACTTCGTTTATATGTATATGGGTCATTCCAGTCCAAATCGCACAAATTTAAAGAAAATTTAACCTTGATGCTCCAAATTTTTAAACTTTTTCTCTGTGAAGAGTAAAAGAATATATACGAAACGCGTGTTTTTTTTTCAAATAATATTTTTCGAGATTATATTAATTTTCAAACTTTTCGAAAAAATGCTCGCATCGCTAAAGTTAATCATTTTTAACCCTGTTTTAATTGCGACAGAAATTTAATATTTTCCGATTTTAAAGTACAAAAGATTCTCCTTCATTTGATGCATATATTGAATTTATTACATTAAAAAAAGTATTTTGACCTATTTTTATTTCTTTATTTCTCCAAAAGTCGACAGTTTACATAATTTAAAAAAATACCATTGAAATCTCTGAAAAGTTTTACAGTCTGGTAAGTTACAAACTGGGACACCGAGATTATTCTAAAAAATAATACAATAGAAATGTCTACTTGCTGTTTTGCTGCAGTGAAGGGTAGAGCGTCACCTCTCAAGCGCGTCCCAATCAGCAGTAGACTCTTAACATCAATGAACTTTCGCAGAGCAATAAAAGAAGTCTCCCATATTACAATATGCCAGATATATATGTGTATATATATAGAGAGAGAGAGAGAGAGAGAGAAACATGTGTCAAGTCTTTGGATCTGTCAACAACCCCCGAACAAAAAAAATTCACGGTGGGATTCGCGTTTGAAAAAAGGACGGTGGTGGCGGAATTCTGGCTTCAGATTCGGGCTCAGCGCGTCGTCATACGTAGAGAAGCATGTGTCAAGTCTTGGGGCACGACAACAATCCCCGAAAACAAATCTACAATTTCACGATGTCTTTTTTTCTATTTAAAAGAAATTGGAGAATGATAGCGCAGTTTTGGCTTCAGATTCAGATTCAGCGCATCAACATGCACAAAGAAACATGTTTCAAGTCTTTAGGTCTGACAACTTTCTTGTGTGTACCAGCGTAGTGATTAAAAATAGTCATCTGTATTGCTAATTTCAAAAGCCCGGGATATACAAAGCCTCCAGCCTTTTCAAGGGTGCCTATGGTTTCCTTTGACACCGAAGAACTCAGGGAAAAAAATACCAAAAGAACTATATCAGTAATTTCCAATTCGCGCAGAAATCGAAAGAAACCTCTGTAGCCTTAAGGCACGTGAGAGGTGTTTATGGTTTTGTGAAGTAATAAAAGGAGCTATCTCCGTCGACAATATTGAGTTAACGGTGATGACGGCTTTTATTACTTCATGTAATTACGTCCACAAACCGCATCACAGTTGCCACAGTTAATAGTTTTGCTAGATACTCAGGAAGTAGGAAAAAATACAAAACCGATTCAAGAGATTCGATTTTTGGTGAAAAATACAAATTTGTAATTGTGATATTCTGTCTATTCCCATATTGCGCGTGCGGGCTGAATTCTCATTTTCAGTTCGTTACTGATTACGACAGAGCTGATTTCTGTGACAGCAAGACTCCAAGAAAGACACTGCATGCCATATTTGCCATTGATATTTTACGTTAGGGAACAGCCAAAATATTTTTTTTGTATTCTTGTTACCTAAATAAATGTCGTATTGTATATCCTTGTACTCTATTCTACGTTATTTCAGTATTCGTGAAGATTGTTTTTGTTTATTTTAACACGTTGACTGCCGCTGACGATATGAAATGTGCCACAGTGCCACCTGAGAAATACAGTGTAAGACCAGTATGAATGTATAACACTTATAAGCGTCAGCGGCATCGCTGCACGTCTAAACTTGACGCTTTAAAGCGTCACCGGCAGTGAACGTGTTAAGACTTAATTTATTTTTCTGTGTCTTTATTTAGTGTTCTGGTATGTTTTGGAAAATCATTTTGGTCAATTTTTCAGCAACAGATTTGATTCAGCGGGCTACTTAAACGATTCTCTTATCTACGTTTCATATACAGTTTAACACGACCATGAGTTATAATTCAGAAAAGAATAAGACAAAAGATAATCATATCAGGTTTTACAGACTTTCATCAAACTTTTTCTATCTTCTGTTTTTTTTCTCTTCATGGATTGCAAGGAAACTACATAATATTTTCAAATTGAAAATTCAAAATGAATATCTTCAATGTTTTCAAAATCATTTGAACGATGTAAATTTCTATTTATATTATGTTTCGAATTTTAAGTTTAAAAAATACTTTTTTAAGGTAGTTTCATGTTTTTGCTCATTAAACTTACTCTTCCCACAAGGTACAAAAGTACATGCAAAATTTTATCACCGCAGTGAGGTTGTTGCCGCTGACGACTAACTACCGTTATGGTTCCTTGTAATTCGTATTACACGCGAGGTAGGGATCTGCGGACGGCAGGGAGGAGATGGCTGAAACCGGTAGGCAACCCCACCGCTACTGCCACCGCCACTTCAACCCACTGTCTTCACAGTTACCATTTAACACACATTTCACACAACCATTTAACCGTTACCCCCGTTCTCCACGCCGCGCCGCCCCCACCGTCGTCTCCCCACTTCTGCACCGTCACCACGTACTGTACCTCCGTTGTCATAACATCTACCGTCACCCTTTCTAAGGTCGCTGCCCCCGCCGCCGCCCCCCGCACCACCCCCGCATCGCCTACGCCACCTCCACTACCGCCCCGCGGACGCCCTCATTGCCCTCGCATCGCCTCCGCTACCCCCGCGACCGCCCCAACCGGCCTCCCGCCCCCGCCACCTACCCACTCCACCACCCCCACCGCACCGCCCACACCGTATCGCCCCCACCACAACGCCCTCGCCGCCCCTGCCGCCCCCGTCCCCGCCACCCACTCCATCGCCCCCACCGCACCGCCCTCGCCGTCCCCGGCGCCTCTGCCGCTCCGCCGCATCCGCCGCCCTCGGAGTCTACCTGCACTGGACTCTCTGCCGCCTGCATCGCCTCGGCAACCGCCACGCCGTCTTCTACTGCGCCTCCACTGCCGCGTCCTCCACTTCCACCTCTCCCACCTCCACCTCTACCGCCGCCTCCGCCAACAGCGAGTCGGCGTCCGCGGCGGCGCGCCGGCCAGCCAGTCAGTCGCCTACAGCCATGCGCACCTTGAGCCGGCTGGTCGCGTGCGCGCTGGCGCTGGCCGCCGCCGCCGCCTCGGCCTCCGCCTCCGCCCCGGAGCCGTGCACCTGCACCGCGGAGCTCCTGGACTGCTCCTCGCGCGACAGGCTCTCGCTGGCCCCGGACGAGGTCTGCAACGCCTCCAGAGCCAACCTCTACAACAACAACCTGCGCGCCCTGCCCCAGGGCCTGCAGGCGGGCTTCCTGCAGGTGGACGCGTCCTTCAACCGGCTGACGGCGCTGCCGTCCGCCGCGCAGGTGGACCCGCGCATCACGGTGCTGCGGCTGGCCGGCAACGCCATCGCCAACGCGACGGACGAGCTTCGTTCGCTCTCGCAGCTGCGGACGCTGGATTTGAGCGATAACGACTTGAGCGATTTGTTATTCTTGCCCGAAGATTGTTCCCTCCGGGAGTTGGATGTATCGGAGAATCGCTTGCTGAGTTTGAACGGTTCTCTAAAAGACTGCGGACAGCTCGAAATGCTTATTCTGACGGACAACAAGCTGGCAACTCTACCCGAAGGCGTGTTCGCGCGAATGTCGCACCTGCGTGAACTTTACCTCGCTGAAAATCATCTTCCGGAAGTGAACAGTAACATTTTCCGAGGGTTGGAGCAACTCGAATACCTGGACCTGCGAAGCAATAAGTTGGCGGTCTTGCACAACCACGCGTTCAACGGACTGCCGAACTTGAAAACGCTCCACCTGTCCAGTAATCCACTGCGACTACTATCGGCCAGCGCGTTCCACGACCTCTCCTCTCTGGAGCACCTCCACCTCAGCGACACGTCGCTGGCCACGCTACCGGAGGGTGCGTTCAGAGACCTGACGCAATTGAAAACGTTGAACCTGAACGGCAACAAGCTGGCGTCGCTGGCGCCGGGGCTGTTCCGCGCGCTGGCCAGCGTGGAGGACGTGCAGCTGCAGGGCAACCGCCTGCGCGCGCTGCCGGCGGGCGCGTTCGCCGGGCTGGCGCGGCTGGAGCGGCTGCTGCTGGAGCGCAACCAGCTGAGCGAGCTGCCGGCGCTCGGCGCGGGGCTCCGCCGGCTGGCCACGCTCGACCTGGACGGCAACCGGCTGGTGGCGGTGCGCGCCGACGCGCTCGCCGGTCTGCACGCGCTGCGCACGCTCTCGCTGCGCTACAACCGGCTGAGCGCGCTGCCGACCCTCTCGGACTGCTGCGAGGGGCTGCGCCTGGCGTCCGTGCGCCACAACAACCTCACCGCCGTGGACGAGGCCGCCGCGCGCGCGCTGCTGCGCCGCGGAGCCGACGTGGACGTGCGCAACAACCAGCTGCGGCCGCGCGGCGTGCGCTGGGCCGTGCGCGCGCCCGACCTCCAGGCGGCCGTCACGGACGGCGTGTGCGCGTGCGGGCGCGTCTTCGCCGGCGAGGCCGGCCCCGCGCTCTACCTGTGCGTCGACGTCCCGTGCGGCGACGGCGCGCCGTTCGACAGCTGGATCGACGCGGCGCGCCAGGCGAACGGCACTCGGGAATAGAGGGTTTTTGCACGCCGTAGCGGACAGCACTATCGATCGTATGCGCATGCGCAGTTCAAGTTTCACATCACTTTTGTGCATCTGCGCATGCGCAGACGATCGATAGTGATTAACGTTCGAGATGGCAAAAACTCCCTATTAATACATTTATCGATTGGTACCGAGGATAAACGGGCGAGTACGATATACTAATCGATTTGTACCGAGTTAATGAATGTGCATCGTAAAAATCGATGTGTATTAAGAGAAGCTGATTGCCTCGCGAAAATTGATAGCATGTATCAAAAGACGTTATGTGACCCGAAAATCGATATGTGAAGAGAAAGACTAAATATACCGATATATAATAATTGAATGGAGTTAATGGATGGGTGTCAAATAAACTGTCAAGCATCAAGTGTACCTATTTATGTCAAGTTTATCGATATACTACATCCGTAGATCAATTATTAAAGATTAAAAGATGACTCAGAACCGCATCGTAATATCATTCACTTGTGGCAATTATTTTATGATTTTTAATTTCATAAAGTTGTTATTAAATAGGTGCAGGGTATCTGAAGATATTTTCATTGGTATAATATAATCTTCTTTGAAAATGTGCACCGAGGGACCAGTTTTAAAGGATCTGCAATTTTCAATGCGTCGCCTGAGAATCAGGTGATTTCTAAAGTTATGTCATTGCAAATGAATGATAATCATGTGAAGTCCACTTTGTTATACCACATTTTCATGCCGGAAGAGCTTCTTGATTATATGTTCGAGAATAAGGCGGCTCTCACACGCAGTTCGAATAATTGCATAAGGACAAGCTGCAGTAATTGTATAACTCACGATTTGATAATAATTAGAAATATGATACATTGTTTTCAGATGTATAATTTTTTATCAAAAACATTAGCGTGCATTGAAAATGAACTTTGAATGAGTTTTCTCAATGTTTGACCAGAGTATTTTACGTGCCCTCTTTTTGTTTCCAATGAATCTCCTGATGAACGTAATTTAATGAGTTATTATTTTACCAATTGATTATTGTTTACAATGGGACAGTATTTTCTTACCAAAGGTAAATGAAGATGCCGGAAATAATATCAGCTGTAATACTTCGCTTCACTTCTACAATCAATTAAGCATTACTAAGATTCATTATTCCCATTTCGCTCATCTACCTTTCTTCTATTAACAAAATAACGATTTTTAATCAACTTACACTTCAAATTAATAACAGGTCAACATTAATAAAGTCCCGAAAACAGGAGAAAGTGTCGAAGATTGATAATCTTCTTGGAGTTTTTTTCTCGCGGATTTCTACCAATTACTTGAAAATGTTCTTTAACGCCAAAGTTTACTCTGTGAACACTGTTAGTAATTTATTTCCAGGCAAAGAATTGAGAGATATAATACAGGTATATTGCTCGGAAACATATTTTTTTGCCCATTTTCAAATAAATTCATACGCGTTAACTGATACTTGCCCACATATGTGATGAAGTACTGTGTATCAGTCTGCTCTTTTAACAGACTGGAATCATTTAGTTAGTGAGATGTGCGGTGTAATTCATATTATGAAAATTAACTATTATGTTCCAATACGTTCTCGAATGAGCGTTTCATCAATTTCAGTTTTCTTTTTTCCAATCGGTATATCCAGAGAATAGAATAAGGAAGAAATAAGAAGACGTCCGTTAATTGCTTTTCTGGTAGTGATGCAAATGAAGGCCTGTTTACATTCCCTGGCAAATTGATGAGACATTTTAATCACTCTACAATTATCTTATTAACAATTTTCTTTTCCGTTTGGACGCTACAGTACTTAGTTTTCTCAATACATCCACTGAATCATAGCTCAAACTGTATTTTTCCATGTCAGTTATGGTTATAGAACTGTATTTAACCATAGTTATGGTTATAGATTATTGATGTCTATCCGTACTCAGTGGGACGATTTATTTTATCACAGTTATTTCATCTACCGAATACATTTAAAGAGTGTGTTCGCTACGCGAAGCTTTCATTAAATTATTGTAATACACCATCGAGGTTTCGGAAAATATGATAATTATTTTTGAAAGCCTCGATAAGAAAATAAAAAAAAGTAAATGTGTTATCTGCACACTGTTCTGTTTACGGACACTGTCCGGCTGACGGCCCACTGCCCTGCTGACGGACACTGCCCGGCTGAGGGACACTGTCCGGCTTACTGTTCCGTCCTCCCCGCAGTAAACGAACGAGATCCGCCGGGGGAAATCTGGAAGAAAGCCTCGCCGCGCAGGGCCGGCGCGTTTTGAAGTGGGTCGCCGCGGGGTGGCGCAGCGTCCGCGTAACACACTCGTCCCGGCGCCGCGTAACACGCTTGCTCTCGCTCTCGCACGCGTAACCTCCCTCGCCGCGCCGCGCCGCGCCGCCCGGCGCCGCTTTCACCCGGAAGGAAAGCGCCCGCCGCCGCCCCGCCCGACGCGACGCCGCGCGACGCGGTCGCTCGCCTGTGGCCGCGAAATATGAAGTTGAAGGACGCTCAACTCTTCGTTGCGGGCGGTTAATGTCACGCTGCCAACGCGGCTTATTCACGGAATTACTGTGGACTCTCGAAATGAGAAACTCGACTACTCTGTGTGACGTGTACTTACGACGACAAGTCGGTAAAAGCCACAGATCAAGTGAAAACAGATATTGTAGGACGTAACGGAGTAACCCGTGGTGGCTGTGGAGACGCTCAACTGGCTCGTACATGTAACACATGTGATTTAGGACCAATAATTACTTCTATTACATAATTTGGCTTTAGAACTTCCAATGTATTTCCTTGTTAGTGTCCGCATTAGCATTTTTTTATTTACACAGTTTATACAAAATTTGTTGAAAGTGTCGCGGGCTTACATCATATCCACTAAAATTATTATAGACCATATTTTCCATATTCGAAATACTTCCGAGTACTTCTAAACAAGAAGAGGTGAAACGGTATGATGTAAAGACGGACTTTGATAAAATTAAGAGTATTGATATATTTTGACTATTGGTAAAGCATTTTACGTGAACTAGTCTGACACTGAAACTCAAATTAACAAGAAGGCTATTTGTTTGGCAGATTCATCTTATTTTAGCTTCTAATATTTTTCTCCAAAGGCTTTATTCCAGCCAATAGTCGGTTAACCTTTTTCGTCACGATGGGATGTACATTCAAGCATACATTAAACACCAACACACTCTTAGGATCCTCTGATCTGGGGTCAAGAGAAAGCGAGGCTCTCCGTGACAACACACACATGAGAAACAGGGGACAAACAACCATGCCCAAAGCGGGACTCGAAACCGCGATCCTTCTGACCGAGGCGCTGAAGTCGGTATACGCTCGTAGCCAACTTTGCCGTCCAGATCAGTATCTTCTAAGGTTTACTTCTTCAATATTATTATCATTAGTTATTAAGGACCCTGATATGTTTCCCTTCACTATCATGCCTAGCATTTAAGTTGTAATGCCAAATGCAGTATCTGTGTGTGTGTGTGTGTGTGTGTGTGTGTGTGTGTGTGTGTGTGTGTGTGTGTGTGTGTGTGTGTGTGTTGCGCGCGCGCGCGCGCGTGTGTGTGAGAGAGAGATTTTATTGGCACTGAAATTATTTCACAGCTGCAGAGATCTTTTTTTCAATAAATGAACGTGTTTTTATTCACGCAATTACACGTTTTGAAAAAAGTACTCTTTTCAGGAAAGAGTATGAGTTTGCAGGAAAGAATATGTGATATGTAATAGAACAATTATAAATATCAAAGCTTCAAATTAGTATTAATAGCATTATATAATTGGTCTAATAGTATGTATTTTTGGAAAATAAAAGACACCCATTTCTAATTTTAACATTTACTATGAATTATAAATTGCAGAATATGTAAGTGCCATTTCTGCTAAATTTACGTTTTTATCAGAATATTGATTAATGAATCAAGCCCAAAATAAAATAAGAACCAAAGTCCATAGGCATTTCTTAATAGTGTTACGGGGAGATTATAATTGATGGGAGCCGTATGTGCCAGTAGGTGTAACGTATATATAAACTCATTTTTTCGAAAGTTTGAAAATGGCACTTACATCCTTTTTATTTCAAGCCTTAAATTGTACATTAATTGATCATATTTACTTGTTATTTTTTCCAAAGATTCCTAAATAAAAATATTATATTATAATCGTACCAGTCTAAACAAATTCACGGGAAAATCCATGTTTTTTCAATTTGGTATCTGAGACATCATTTTTACTTACACAAAGTAGAAACAAATGACTTTTGAATGAAATGATGTGAATATCTATTTTAATTTTAGTGCATTTTTAAAGAGACTTATCTGTCATTTTTTCTCTCAACGTATAACCAAATTCATAATTATAAAAGTAGTATTGTGACATTATTTATATGAAAATAAATTAAAATATTTAATATCCTGTGTAGTTTTAATTAATCTGTTCCTCTGCTAACTATATTGTGTATTACGTCAGAAGGACTCCAAAACTTTCTCTCGCAAACGATATGCGAAAAGTCAATAAATTTGTTCTAAAGTTTGTCACAGACACAGATTGTTTTCTTAATTACGCTGTCATTCTTTTATAAACTATTCATATAATATTTTATGTAATTGAGTTTTGTTGTCATTCAACATTACAAGGATGTCTATAATTATTGCCATCAATTACAAAGCTCATCCAGAAAGTACATACCGTTTGGGTATTAAAAATATTAACAATTTGTTTTCATTTGTATTTTATTAAACAAAATCTACGCACCTTAAACTTTTTTTCGACACATTGACCATGTGAATGAAGACATGTGTCATAACTTGGCCGTAATTGCAACATACCTCGTAAAAGTCGGGCATCGGTGACCTGAACCAGTTCTGAACGTTTACCTTGCTCTCATTATCACTTGCAAAGTGCTGACCGGCAAGAGATTTCTTGAGAGGATCCAGTAGAATGAAGCCGGACGGAGCTAGGTCCGGTCTGTAAGGAGGGTGAGAGAATTTCTCCCAGCAAAAATGAATGAAGCGTCGTTAGGCATGCACATGCTGTCACATGTGACCAGGGTTGCCAAATCGTTCGTACAAACATCAGCCGTTAGATGTCTGTAAATCCGCCCAATAAGAAAAAAAGAAGAAAAAAATTGGTCATCCTCGGTGGCCGAGATCGCTAAAGCAAAAGTGTCGTAGCGATCTCGGACCCAAGGATCGCGGGTTCCAGTTCCGCTTCAGGCACGGTTGTATTTGTGTTCGTTCTTTGATTCCTATCATCTCCATATCATGTCATCTTCAGTTAGATACGTTAAAACTCAATAGTGGTCGCTAATGACCTTGATGTTGACGCGACCTTAAATAACAGAATAAAATTCAACTTTCCAAGATGGAAATTGGCCGCCCAAAATGGAAAACGATGTTTGGAAGAGAACATGGTTAGAATCAATCAGAAGCTTAAGCCATAGGGAATTGCTGGCAGTGACTGATGATGACTAATTTTAAATGGCGTCTTCTAAAATTAACTACATGCACTGTCAGTGTGATATGTTAAATACTCAAATGGTGCATGACAAAGACGCTATGACGTTTAGATTGCGCCTTGTACTCGATGTCTAAAAGCAAACATTACTCACTTCTCAAAGTAAATATGAACGAATTTACAAATAAGTAATGAAAAACCGGTAAAAAATAAATAAAAAATAAAAACTCACTGTCAACGTTGTTGTGGTTGTTTTTCAAAATTTCGTCAATCGGAAAAATCGCCCCAAAACAGCATGTTTTGATGCATTTCCGCCCATTACGCGGTATTTCGCGAAGTCAATTTTGTCCCTGAAGAGAGAACCGTTTTCCAGCCCAAAAGGCAGAATTTCGCCCAATCTGACAACCCTGGTTGTGATGCACGAACACGCACCAAAGACTTGAGTTCTGTATCGCGCGCTGTAACTTCTTCAATGTCACACAGTAATAAATAAATATGAATGAAAGTAATCGTTCGGTATCAAGTATAGTATATTGAGGCTTAAGATCTTTTTGATAGCATAGCTATTATCATCAGAGCTATCTGAAAATTACATTACAAATTATTTACAAAAATTATGTAGAAATTTTTAATATAGTATTATGAAGATTCGGCTTCAGGTGGAGTCCAGGAGCGCATCCCACTCAGCATGATGTAGTGAAGAAACCCTGGTGGAAAAACAGTTAATAAGGTTGGAAACCAACGAGGCTTCACTTGCCGACATTATTAACAGAATTCCTGGTGATGTAGATACCTTCTAATAATAAATAAATGAAAGGTATTGTCCGGTATCAAATATAGTATATCTCACAGTAACCTCTCGCGTTGTATGATGTGCCTCTTTCCATTCAGTCCTCTAACAAAATTCCTTCATACTCCCAAAACACAGTGCACATGATTTTCCTTGAAGGCGGTGGGTTTGCTTTTTTGGGTTTCGGTGAACAAGTACGTCGTCATTCCAATGATTGTCGTTTTGTCAAAGGTGTCTCGTAAGAACCCATGACAATTCTTTTCAAAAAAATATTTCCGTCGCACAATGTTGCAAAAACTCCAAGGCCGCTCCCATGCGATTTCATATTTAAACGCCCGTTAGTTTTTTGAATATCTTTGTCGCACACAATTTTTCAAGTGCATTATGTGCAGTCTCAACTGAGTGTAATGAAGATAGTGAAATGTTTTGAAAATGCATTGGCAGATCAGAAACCATGATTCGCCTCTTCACATCTATATAATGAATCCTGTATATTATACATATGAAGCCTATATAATATATACCGCCTATATAATGAATTAGTTTACATTTGTATTGTATAGTTTTTTAAAAGTATGCTTGCACCAAGTAATGTACTTCAGCTACCAGGTCAATGACCCTCATCTCGATCAGGTTTTTGTCCAGTTTCCCTGATCCTTTGAGCAAATGCAGAGATGGCCCCTTGTTTTTTCTTATGGACGTAAATGTCCACTTCACAATGCACACGTTTATTGAGCACTCCTTTTGCTTGTAACGGTAGGAGTAGAACCGAGGGTGAGTTACTATTTTGTTAGCAATGCAGAAAAATCCAATCAGCAGTTCGTTTACCGTTGAAAATAAGTTTTCTATAACTCAGGAACCTAGTTTTTCGTATGTTGTTAATGTTGCGATTTCTTTTTAATTTTGTTATTATTTATTTTGTTGTTTTTTTTACTTTTATTTATCTTTCAACTATATATGATGTTGGGAAGGGATTATGAAACTCACGAAAACGTGCGCAATCTCCTGCATATGTCACATACAGTTTTTACTGTTTTTTAACCTAATAAATCAATCAATAAAACGAACTTGTTCGTGGATGCGGCGCACCGATTCTTCGGTAATAATGAACGGACGTCCACTGCACATCCTATCATCGAAATTTCCCTCTCCTTCGTTCAACATCCTCGCGAACTTCTGCATCATACCTTCACTCAGGGTGATCTCTCCCCATGTTTCATTTATCTGATGATACATTTCACAAAATCGATCATTACTCGCATTCCAAAATCACGGCTCTTGTTTTGTAGGTGGTGGACAGATCGATTGTTTCAAACATGATTTGTGGAATTGCTTATGAGGTGTCGTAGGCGTTATTCGAGGATGTCACTTCCAGCTCTCTTAATAAATCTTAAGAAAACAAAGATGACTTCCATTATTTCATCCATAAACATTATTTCTCGACAAACAATGACTTCACTCGTTAATGTATTCAAACAAAACAGCTAGGCTACTTCGTATTCGAGTTGCAAGACGTAACTACGCATGCGTGACCGTCGTGCTGTCAGGTGCGCGGTGATCCACGGAAACTATTTTTACTTTCTGGATGAGCTTTGCACAATCATTTCACATGCTGCCAAGTGAGGAAATTGAGTAAATTGAACCATTGAAAAGTTTCTTACATCTGTTCTCTGTTGTTTTTGCTGAATTTTTAAATAATGATCCTTCCGTAAGACGCAGGTAGGTTTTCATAACCTTAAGCACTACTCCGCAAATGTTTGCTCGGAAATGTATTGTTTCAAATGGGGCAAACATTGAGTAAAGAGATTCTTAAAATAGTACAAGTCTTCTTGTTTTTATGGCAACGTCCTACAGCGGGAATTTAAGGAATGCACAGTGAGTGTCCTGTGCGTCGTTTGGTTAAGAGACTCTCAGACTTATAGCTGAACTGTTAGTAAGATAGGTGTTGCAACAATACAATATGCTGTTACCTTTTGTTTCATCCTGGGTAGCTGCTTCTGCCCAGCGGGCCTGATTGCAGGCGAATAAGCGAATGGATACTTGTAGCTCAGAAATATATTGACACTTTTTCACTAGTTTAATTGAATTAAAATACAAAACAATACAATAATAAAACTTAAGGGTAACTTAAAATTAGATGAGGATGATTTAAAAGCAGTAATTGATAATATTTAATGAATTAATAACAAATCTGTAGTCACGGGGTAAAAGTTCTTAAGTTAATTTTGGCAAAATTGGGTTAAGTACTGAAACTACAAGTTAAGCATCAATTTTATTTTGTAAAATGCCCGATTGGAAATATAGTCTCGAGAAAAAACATTAAGAAATAGAGTTTACGGTAGGAGCAAGCGGTGGCTCAAAAATCTAACCCTTGCTTTCTGCAAACTGAGATTTTTGACTTAAGAACTTTTACCCCGTTACCACAGAAATAAAGATAATGCTATCTTTATTTGTTATTGATTGAGATTTACTTATTTAATTTGCACCAATGAAGTTGTTTGTTGATAGAGTTCTGTTTGCTTATGGTGCGATTATTACTTGAACAATACTAGGTATTTGAAATTTGCAATCCAAATTATACTGCTGTGAAAAATTCAATTAATGTTCACCAGATGTTCAGTTCACCAGACGTCGTTAGTCTATCGATTGTAATCGATAGTTGAAACTATTGTTGGCTATCGATATTGTGACCGATAGGTTTTCGATAGTTTTAAGATTTTACAGTATTATACATGCACTATATTTGTAATAACAATAAATACTGAGAGCACACAAAACCTTCATGACCATGTAAAATAATAAATCAAGAAATAGTTATGTTTCTCAATGATGTACCTAACAATATATTATTTTATATAAACTTTATTTACAATATGTAAGTAATTATATAATTATGTTTGTTATGAATTTTATTGATGAAACAATTCTATTCCTACTTATTTAATGTTTTTTTAATTGTAAATATTTTACATATACTTTTACGATTATTTATCATATACAAATGTTTCTAATTGAGTACATAATAATGTAATAAATACACATTATTAAAGATATCCATTGAATCTATATATTCATTGAATTTGTTAGTATTAATATTTAATATTTATATGTGGATATTTCATTAATAAGAGAGTCTAAGATATATTAAATTAGTAATTTATTTCGCAGGGATTTGTATAAAAATAATAATTTCTATCTTAACACAAATAATTATCAAAATCTATTTATTAAAAATGAAAAAAATATCAATACTATCGATATTCAATTTCGATAGTATCGAAAACAATCAATGTTTAAGAAACACTAGTTCGAAGGTCTGGCTGACTTATGATGAAGTTACTAGATTTATCTTATCCCTCTCCTGTCAATGTCGACCTCCAACAATGAAATTCTCGGAATAACTTAACACATATGCATCGCTGCATTGTCATTGGCAACTCCACGTACGGCGGGAATATCAAATTATCGTAATAAAAGTTTGTTCAGAATTAGTGTACTCATTTTTTTCAATTTTCTATCATATTACATGTAAATAGTGTTTAACAGAGAAAATCTAATTGAGTTAATTTCAATGAAGGTTGCAAAGAAGAAATATTAATACATTTAAAATATACTCCGCCAACTTGGACCAAATGTTTTTGGTAGCCAAGCTCTGCCTGTCACAAGCCAGGACGAAGAGGGGAGTGATAGAGGAGTAACACCTCTTTAAAAAAACCTAGGTCCAGCTGGTTCCGGCTGGTAGCACCTCATAAGGGCTCCTTGCCAGGGTGAGGTGAAGACCTCAACGGGCAGATGGCGCGGAAGAGGCGCCCATTTTTCAGGGATTAATATGAAGACCCGTCTTCGGGGTAACAAGAAGGAAGTCCTTAACGGCTAAAAGGCGGATGAAGTAACCCTTCTTGTGGGGTTAATACATAAGAGAGGATGCTGGGTCCCCAAAGAAGGCAGCCTCGTCACCCAGCACACCCAATGTAGGGTTGATAGCCCAACTTGGGGAACTTCTCTTACTCACAAGCTCCAAAGGAACCGCCGGACGCAAATGAAGACGATCTTAGCAATAAATAAAGGACGAACGAATGATGGGATTTCGGAAAGACTACGTATAGCACCACGGAATGTCTGAGGGATTTTAAATAAAGAAATAGAATTGGTGCTACAGAATGGCACAGACTTTCCCGTATTAGTTTTCTATTTCCTTGGGTCTTCGCTAGCTATACGGAATTGCCACATACTCTTTCTTGCCAGCTACACTCTATCGCCGCCAAAAGTAAATTTTTTTGTCATTTTCTTAATTTTTCGGTTTCCTATTGGTACAACGAAAATATTAATTTTTGAATATTAAAGAACACAAAACCTTGCCGTAAATGGCAATTTTCTTTTAAAAATTGTGTGCCGTTTTAAAGAAAATTGCGTTTTAGCTCTACTAAAAATACGAAATTTGAAGCTCATTTTCACAATACTTTAGTTTTCAAAATACTTTATTTGAAGTTATTTGAAGCACTTACACTCAGAAATATAATAATCTTTACAAATTGCGGATAATGTGCATATTAAAGATGCGAGAGATCTTTCAAAAAATTTACATTTAAATAATTTTTGAAAAAACAAAAAATAACTCAAAATAAACTTTACGTCATATTAAAGGGTGTAATTAGCACTATCTGTTACAAAAGTTTCAAGAAACAATTTGCTGCCTATATGAGGAAATGGCGTTTGAGCATTTCTGAAAATGCCGAAATTTGAGCTACTTTTCACAGAAAACGGTAGTGTTTTCGAGAAACTTTACTTGACATTATTTAAAGCATTTATACTCGTAAATATAATAATGTGAAAAAAACGCGGATAATGTAAATATTAACGACGTGAGAGACAAGTACAAACATTTACATTTTTGTAATTTTTGAAAAAACCAACCGATAGACCAATATGGCTTTTATGTCATCTCATAGAGTAAATTTACCACTATCCCTACCAAAAGTTTAAAGAAAAAATTTGGAGCGGTTTTTGAGGAAATCTTGTTTTTGTAATTTTTTAATGTTGCACATATGGCATGCAATATTGCACGAAAACTACTAAAATTTTGAGAAACATTTACATGACCTTTATGAAAGAACTCAATATGAAGAACAAATTTTATATGAAGAAAAAATCTCTATCTTCAATTTGGAGGTGGAGAAAGACGCCTTCAAAATTCAAACTTTCAAAATTTTCGAAAATTCAGAGTTATCCGTGAAAATCGGACCTATGTCATGTTTATAAGTATAGTTTACTCTTTTCATACAAGAAATTTAAAGAAAACATTTGGAGCCGTTTTTGAGAAAAATTTGAAAATCCCCGGGGGGCTTCATATAAAGTACCCCCAAATTTTGAAGAATCTTTTTCAAAATCTCAAAGCTTTGACTAGAATCAGATCGATCGGGAATATGCATTTTGGAAGAAATCGTAGGTATGGTTTAGGCGCTGGCAGTGTTCACAGACGGACAGACAGACAGAGGGACGGACAGACGGACGTTTTCCTTTCAATTGGGTTTTCGGTATCAAGGACCTAGAAAACAGGGTTTCTGGCTACACCACGTGTTAGGGGATTTTTTTCTTAATTTAGCAACTGGTTTTATCCACTTCTTCGTTTTCACGGCCCGGCAATTAATTTTTTCCGCCAAAAATTTGCCATTTTTTCGCGCAGCATTACATAACTTTCCCTATACTACGTATATTACTCCGTGTATACATACGAATACGGGGAAGTAAAAAACAATTAATTGAAATGGATGTAGTTTTTGTAGCTTTAAATGAAACTAAAAAGAAATTAAAAGGTACAATACAATTAGAAAAGTATATAATGATCTATAGTGGCGTCCAACAAGTAGAGACAGCCTCAGCAGGAGTTGCTATACTTGTGAAAAATAAGTACAAAATAGAATAATATGCACGAAAAGAACAGTAACACTACGAATTAGGGTAGAAAGAGGATACACGACTATAATCGCAGTATACGCTCCAGAGGAAGGAAGGAAAGGTAAAACAATTGAATTCTATGAAAGATTAATGGAGCTAATTAATCAAGTTAACAAAAACGATTATGTTTTAGGAGATTATAATGCCAGAGTTGGAAATAATTCTATCCCTAATATAATTGGAACAGAGGACGAACAAATTTTAAATCAAAACGGACCTACATTAATAGATTTTGCAGTATTCAATGAATTAAGAGTAACAAATACATTTTACAGACACCGAAATATCCATAAATATACATGGACTGCAAAAGGTAGTGCTTATATTATAGATTGTGTACTGGCAAATAAAAAGACATGGGCTCTAATAAATGACACAAGAGCGTTTAGGGGTCCGGATATCTCAACAGACCATTTCCTAGTCATCTCAACATGACAACTACCTAAAAGATGGAAACACATTACAAATAAACACGAAAATACTATCGAAACTTTCAAAGTGCACCTTCTTCAATACCAAAGCATAAAAATGCTCTATTAGTCAAGATTGAATATAAACTTACAATCTACACCAACTAGTAATAACATCAATGAAAAATGGAGAATATTAAACAGACACTGACCAACATTGCATTTGAATCATTAGGTAAAAGGAAAAAGAAGTATACGAGAAGGGGACTTAGAGTTTGGGACGAAGAAATTAAACAACAAATAGATGAAAAGAAAGAAGCCTACTTAAAAACATTAAATAGTTTACATTTAAAAATTGAATATGAAATTAAATATGCCCTAGTGAGAAATAAAGTAAGAGAAATAAAACGTTGAAGTTTGGAGAGATATATAGCAGATCTAGAACACGACCTACATGGAAGGCAAGATATTGGGTACAAAATTATAAAAGAATTAAATAAAGATGAAAAAGATACTCCAAGAATTAATACCATATCAGAAACAGAATGGTTGGATTATTTTAAAAACCTCTGGACGAATGATGAATCTGATGCAATGTTAATGGAACCCACAGGCAATGTAGACAAGATTGATATACTAGAACTTGAAGAAGTACTTAAAGCTAGTAAAAGTAAAAAATCAGAAGGTACAGACGACTTGAATGTAGAGCTAATAAAGTATGCAACCCTACAGTTTAAATTAAGATTATTAGCTTTCATAAATACATGTTGGCATGAAGGCTATGTTTCGGACGAATGGAATGAAGCATATATCTGTCCTATATACAGAATGTCCAGAAGCTCCCGTTACAAAAAAATACCACAAATTCTGTGTTGCCAGACATGAAGAATGGCAGGTCCAATTTTTCCGAAAAAAAAATTGTCTTTGATAAAATTGAGTTTACACAGAATTTGTGGTATTTTTTTGTAACGGGAGCTTCTGGACATCCTGTATAAAAAGAGACAGAACATTATGTAGCAATTTTAGAGGAATAAGTTTATTGAACTCTTGCTATAAAATCTAAGCTAATATAATAGGAAGAAGACTAAAACCAATAATGGAAAATAAAATCTCAGACGCCTAACACGGATCTAGGAGAGGAAGATCTTGCAGTGACTTTATATTTACAATTACCCAATTAACTGAGAAAAGATGCGAACAACATTTACCAACCTTCTAGCTGTTCATCGACTACGAGAAGCTTTTGATAAAGTTAAGAGGACACTACTATGGAAAACATTAAAAAGAAAGGAGTACCAAAACATCTAATAAGAGCTATACAAAGCCTGTATAGAGAAAATATAATAAAATAAGAACAACAAAAAATGTAAAACAAACTGCAATCATTAATCAAGGTGTAAGACAAGGGTGCCCATTGTCACTTATCTTATTTAACATATATATATATATATATAGTGATAAAATAATGAATAATTTTACTTTATCTAATTTAATTTACTAGCTCAGTTCTTTGGGATCTATATGTTGACACACCTGCACGCTTACCTGCAGGCTGGTTGTCACTGGATTGCCCTCTATACAGAGAAGCCTGGAAGTCTGAAATTGTTTATGTCCCGAAGGAATTACACACAACGTGGCACAACAATAATTTTGTTTATTAAGAATGGAATTTGAGATTAAAAATATAAAAATTCTCTTGCTTAATTTCATGCATTAAGTTCACTGTACCAAATTGTCTGGCGTTGTGAAACGATGGCCCCGCAGTTCGTAGCCCCTTGACTTCCGCGCCGAAAATCCGTCTGCTTCTTTCTTGCTGCTCACTTCTTGCACACTTGTTCCACAATTTGTCCTCCCTATTCGCGTCGATGTCCAACTTTAATAATTCAGGTTACATACGCGCCTCTACCACCAGGATGCCAGTCAACCACCAACTACTCTTCTAGTCCAGCGCCCCCTTCTCGCGCGTCAACAACCTTCGTTACCTAGTAACCGCGACAGTCCAGATTGAAGCGCGGCGTTTGTTTTGTAATATTTTTGTATATTACAGCTCCGTCCGTCCAGATTAACGCGCGGCGTTTGTTCTGTGATATTTTGTATATTACAATATATATATATATATACATATATATATATATATATATATATATATATATGACATAAATGAGTGACTAAAATTTTTCAATAGACAATTCATAGTAAATAATGTAAATATTACCACAGTATTATTTGCAGATGATCAAGTTGTTATAGGCTCCACAGAAGACAGTATCCAAGAAGCAATATATAAATTAGATAATATAGCTAAACAATATAATATGATTATATCAATAGACAAAACTAAAATCATGGCATTTAGGGGTTGTAAACCAATTAAAGCCAAAATATCCCTTGGAAATAATATAATAGAACAAGTAAATGCATTTATTTATCTTGGCTATAAAATAACATATTATAAAAATAATGATTTACAAGTAAAATTATACAGATATAGACACTTCTGTTGTACTATAGCTCGAACTTTGAAAAATAAAGTCAGAAAAGAAACTATACTGAAACTCTACAAAACAATGGCCCTACCCATGCTGTTATACGGAAACGAATGTTGGACATTAACTAAAGACCAAATTAGAAGATTAGAATCAGCTGAAATGAAATTTCTTCGAACCGTAGCAGGTTATACACTTCTTGATCACAAGGAAAGCGAAGAAATTAAGAAATGAATAAAAAATTTTAAGTGTGAATGACACTATTAAAGAATATAGAGGAAAATGAAAAAAACATGTATTAAGAATGCCCGAAGAAAAGGATAGTCAAAGTTGCCTTGAACTTCGCCAAAGGGAAGAAGAAATGAGGGAAGACCACTGAGAAGATGGAGTGAGCAGTTTTCAGGAGCCGGAACAGACTGAACAAGTCTAATCTTTGCAGTTGATGATGATGATGATGATGACATTTAGAATACAAATTGTGGAATAGAGTAAATATAGAATTAATATTAAGATTTTCTATAGTCAATCATAATTAAAATGAAATTAATTATATTTCATATTCTTTTGATCCATTCCTCTTCTCCGAGATTTTTGCTCTTGGGGCGTAGTTGGTGGGACAGCTTTTCTCGTATATTTCTTTAATTTCAAGGAGAAATCACTCGAAAACTACCAGTTGTTTTTAAATCATTCTACATGATCTTTTTTCATGAGCTGAGACATAAGAACATTTTGTCTTAAACAAAATGGGTTCTAAAAAACTACAAACACTCTGTCTTCAGTTTTGTAGTTTTCTAATGTTAAGTTTGTGTAACTTTCGAAAATATGTAAAATCAAACGAAAACGAGACTTCCGCCATTATTTTAAGCGTGTTTTTTTTCTATTTGTGACTAAAATGTCCGAAAATATTTGGAACGATTTTCTGAAATCTTTTGAAAATTACATAAATTTCAAGCACAAATTACGCAAAAGTTTTTTTTAATTTCCCGAAAATGAGATAAGCATACTTTTTTACCGTCCTTTGATACATACGGGGAGAAAATGCAAAGAAAAAAGTGGTGCCTTTTTCAGAAAAAAAATTTAAAAAATAAAAATTGGCCTTTATTTCACGCAAAATCATGCCAAAAGTACTCAAATTTTCAAAAAAAAATCCCACAATCTTATATCAAATTCTGGCTTTGTAGAACCTATTTCATTAAGAACAAATCTCTATCTTCAATACACTAATTGTAGAAAGTCGCTGAAAAATTAACTTATGCGATTTTCGAAAACCAGGAATTTCAATGAAAACGAACATGTACCATTCTTCTTCTTTACGCTATTCGACAACAAAATTAATCAAAGTAGTTCGTGCTATGGTTTTGAAAATTTTGAAATGTCCCAGGGGCTTCATGAAAACCATACCATCTTCTTCCTTTCGAGGATTAGGCATTAGTGTCTGTTCCGTCTTCACTTGCACTTCGAGACCATCTCTTCCTACGCCTTCCGACATCTCTTCGTCCTTTCGGATGATACTTCATCACTAGTCGTGGAATTCTTTCAATATGGTACGTCCATAATTCTCTGTATTCTTCCACATTTTTATCTATGTTAAAAATAGGCTGTCCGGGGAGGAAACGTCACTACTTCGAAAATGAGCTCTTAAGACAATTTTAATCACATTTTGTCTAATAAACTACATGGATATTCCGAATAGCTGAGCCGCTATAGGCACTCAAATGTTGGTTGGAAAATATGCTTTTTAGGCAAACATTTGCATTGCAGAAGCATAGAAACACTCCAGAAATATGTAAATTGTTTATTCTTAACAAAAGTAATTAATATATTTGACCACAAAGAATAATTAACCCAGAAATAAAAGTGCACCCAATTTATACAATTTGACTGCTTTTTTATTTCTTTTTTAATTTTTGTTTCTGAACAAATATATTAATTTCTTTTGTAAATAAACCAATTTAAACATTTATGGAGTGTTTATATGCTTCTACAATGCACATTTTTGCTTAGAAAGCATATTTTGAAACCAACTTTTGGGTGCTTATTGCGGCTCATCCATTGGGAATATCCATGTAGTTTATAAGACAAAATGAGCTTAAAATTGTCCTAAGAGTTTATTTTCGAAGTTTCAATGTTTCCTTCCCGGACACCCTATGTCCAGTTCTTTTCGGACAGCTTCGCTTTTTATATGGTCTTGTTTTAAGTAGCTTTTAACTTTCCTGAGAAATCTCATTTCAGCTGCTTGAATTTTGCTTTGATCTCTCTTTTTCACTATTCATGATTCTCTTCCTTACAGGAGAATTGGAGTAGTAGAATTGGAGTCTTAAAAATTTCATTTGTGTGTCTTTCCTTGATATATTCTAAAGAGTTTTGTTTATTATTCCGTACACTGATTGAAATTTTTTCGTTTTATTTTCCGCTTTTGACCAAGTCACAACTGATATTACAACCCAGAAAGTTAAAATTGGAAATTTTATCTATCACTGTGTCGTCAATTACTATTTTTGAGCGAACGGGATATTAACTATAATGGGCCATTACTTTAGTTTTATTTTTAAATATTCGGAGATTATACCCATTTTCACCAAGTTTATGTTGTCTTCAAGGAGCTCTTTGTAATTCTTTTTCACTTTCTTGCAATATTGTTACATCATCGGCGCAAAGAATAAAATTTAGATGTTTGTTATTCTTCTCCTGTGTTCCAGGATTAACAACATATTTTCATTTCTTAATTAGATCATCTACATAAATATTAATAAAAAGAGATGAAGATAAACTACAACCACGTTTAAGTCCCCTTTTGTTAAGATTTCTTCAGCCTTCTTTGTCCCAGTACTTATAATAATTTTTGTGCCTCTGTGTAAAATTGTAATGTTTTTTATGAGATGTTCAGGATAGCCATTTACTTTCATTGTATTCCATGGTTTTTGTCGGTCAACACTATCAAAAGCTTTCTCAAAATCGATAAAGGCAATGTGCGTGAGAAAAAGAGACCTCGAATTCAAGAGCCTGCGACATCATATCGATTGGGAAATATCAATTTTGGAGCAAATCGTCCGAACGGTTTAGGCGCTACCGTTGACCACAGACAGACATTTTGCCGTCAGTCAATTTTTCGATATCAAGGTCCACAAAAAATAGATTATGGCTACATGAGGTGTTAGAGGAAGTAATTTTCTATATAGAGGGACAAGATTTACCCACTTTTTCCTTACCAGGGCCTGGTCATAAAAATTCGCCGATTTTTCTCGCAACATTACAATATTTTCTCTATCACCAGAACGACCTATACTGATCAAACTAAACACCACTAAAGTATATAGGCGTTATTTCTGTATTAAGATGTATTGCTGAAATCAGTAGACTTCAATCAACTATTCTGTTCATAAAAATTAACGATAACATCCTACATAATTATGTTTCATACGAACATAGTTTTTAAGAATTGCCTACCAATAGAAGTAAAGTAACTTACGAAGAGTATCACATATTGTATATCTAATTCTTACGCCATTCAAATTTTGAATAGTCCAATATGATACTTCAGAAAATTATTTTTTACTATGGCGGGGAGAAGAACTGTAAATATTAAAATTATGATAACATTGATGTACAGGGATTAACAGTCACGTAGGTGAAAACTAAGGAATTATTTTATAACCCGCACTCAAATTATGTGATCATCTAATATTGTGAATATAGGTTGATATTTAAATCATTCCACAACCAAGAAAAGATATAGCACCTGCAACGAAGAAAATAACCAGAAACGATATTTGAGGCATGTTATATAAGATATATGGTTTTACTTTCGTAATGTGTGCAACACAACATAAAATTACGTTTTCTCTTTCTTCCCGAGCAGTAAATTCCACAAGCTTTCTCATCAATACATTGTATAGAAACAGTTACGTAATGCTACAACGAAAAAACGCTGATTATTCCGCAGAAAAATTAGGTTTGTAGCTCCCTGGTAGAAAAAAGGGATTATTCTACTTCCTAGATGTAGAAAACTGCCCTCGATGGCTCCTTGGTTAGTGTGCTTGCTTTCCACGGCGCAACCCCATGTTCGATTCCCGGCCGGGACACAATTATGACTGTGCGCTTTCCTTACAAATGTCCCAGTATCTACTGCTGTGTGACGATAAGAAAGCTCACCCTAAGATTATGAAGACCAATGTATACGGTGAAGGGATCTCTTCGTGCTAACCACACCAACCCCTTATCCAATGACTGAGAGGCTGGGTCACTGCTGGTCAGCTAAGGCTCGTAGCAGGCTGTCTATTTATTTATTTATTTATTTATTTACGTCAAAAACAGTTAAAAACTGCGTATGACGAGCTATGGGGAGAAGTGAGTCGAGCTATGGGGAGTCGAGCGGAAGGACAGGAGAGATGTAGAAAATTACAATTTATTTACTTGAAATACGTTATACAGCCAGAACCCTCGTTTTGTGTGTCAAAAATTTGGTTTGCCGAAAAACGTCCATCCATCCGTCCACCCGGATGAAGAGCGGAAAATTCGAATTTGCAAGTTCGAAAATTTGATAATTACGTTACACTACGTACTCATATTATCAAAATAAATGTGTATGACCTATAAAAAGAACTGATTTTTAGAACACATTCCATTTAATAAATAACTATCAATATTGTAGATTTGGAATGTTAATTTTTTGTTGTACTCAGTTTTCAAAACTACAGTGATTTCACCGAAAATGGGGTCAGCCCCGCATTCTTTGCGGCTGCTATTATGACGAAAAAAATTTAAAAACATTTGGAGCAATTTTGATAATATTGTTTGAAGTGGTTTCAAAAGTGGATATATTTCACGTAAAATTACGCAAGGTTCCATTGAGAAGAAAAATTTGGGTTCAATACCGTAGTTATAGGAAGACTCCCAAACAATTAAACGTTTGCAGTTTTTGAAAATTCAGTGTTCATAAAAGAACGATTTTTTAAATTCTATTTTGAACTCTTTGCTTATTTCAGGTGTATTAAGTTTTGTTACATTGTATCTCGTTTGTTGAGCTTCCGATCTTGTTTTATTTGATACGAATTTTGGCCATCACTCAGTGATGGTCACTGCCAATATCTGCTCCTCTTTTATTACGCACGTCGAGTAGAGACCCACGCCATTTCTGGGTTATTGCCATTTGATTTTGTGTTCTATTGTCTGGGGAAACCCAGGTAACTTTATGGTGTGTTTTATGGGAGAAAATAGTTCCTCCTAAGACCATGTCATTATGCGCGCAGAATTTGACAAAGAGCTCTCCATTTTCATTTCTCTCTCCTAGTCCATGCGTTCCCATTACTTGTTCCAGACCTTCATTTTCTTTTCCCACTTTTGCGTTCATATCTCCCATTAGTATTTTTATATCTTTCTTTGGGATGTTTTGTGAAACTTGTTGTAACTTTGAGTAGAATTTATTTTTGATTAGCTCGTCTGTATTTTCCATTGGAACGTAGCTTAGAATTATGCTAACATTTCTAACTCTGGCCTTAAAAAAGTGCAGTAATGATTCCATCCGATATTGGTTCCCAACTTATTAAGCTCTTCTTCGTGTTCTTCGACATTAGTATTTCTACACCATTCTGGCTCTTCTTTTTCTCTCCGGGCGTACCAGAATACACAAATGAGAAAACCATCCGTTGTTTTAAGTTCGCCAAAATCCTTCCATCTGATTTCACACATTCCAAGAATCTCCAAACGATGGTTCACCATGTTCTTTAGTGCTTCCCTCAATTTTCCTGGTCCTATCGAAGTACGTTCATTCCAGCATCCAATTTGTGTTGTCCTTTTCATGCCAAAAGTCTTCAACAAACTAGTCCGGTCATTCTTTGCTTTGGTTTCTTTAATATATTTATTTAAGAGAGTACTGGTAAAGGATTTAAGAGAGTACTGGCCAATACCTCCGTGTGTCCATTATGGGGCTGCCATCATTCGGCCTGGACACTGGCCTAGCTCGTTTAGATTGCTTACGAGCACTAGCGTGGGCATTTCCTCCCGTTGCTATTAAAAAATCGTTTTGAAGCTCTGCAAATGGATGATCTAAGTGTAGAAGACCAGTGGAAAACAATAAAAGAGTATAAACGAAGTGACCGAGAAGGTGGTGGGTTTCAGAAAACGACAGAAAAAAGAATGGCTATCGGAAAATACATGGGAAAAGATCGAAGAGAGAAAGAATCTTAAACTTAAATTAAATCAAAGCAAAACCAGACACAGAACAGTACAGCTGAAAAGACAATACACAGAGATTGATAAGGAAATAAAGAAATGCGCCAGATGTGATAAAAAGAGGTGGATCGACTACAAAGCAGAGGAAGCAGAAAATGCAGCAAAGAAAAATGATATAAAAGAATTGTATAACATAACTAGAATGCTTTCCCACAAAAAGTCAGTGAAATGTTTACCAGTAAAGGATAAAAACGGGAAATTAATTACAAATGAAGAGGACCAAATGAAGCTATGGCATGAGTACTTCAATGAAGTATATAATGCAGGCGTTACTCCTAATATATCAATAGGAGTAAATGATCAGGAACAAAGAAATGAAACTCGAAACGAAATAAATGGTGAACAAAAAATCCAGGAGCAAGCCCCAACAGAAAGAGAGATAAAAGAAGCCCTAAAAACACTGAAACGTGGGAAAGCTCCAGGTATGGACAATATAACTACTGAAGTCCTTGTAAATGATATAAACACTACCGTTAAGATCCTCTACCACTTTTTTAAGGAAGTATGGAAGAAGAAAAAGGTCCCTGCAGAAAGGAAAGAAGGACTACTTGTAGAATTACCAAAGAAAGAAAACCTCACAGACTGCAACAATTGGAGGGGATCACATTATTATCCGTTCCATGCAAGATTTGATCCAAAATACTATTTAATAGAATAAAGAAAATTGAAAACAACATACGCCGAGAGCAAGCTGGGTTTCGTCCAGAGAAATTATTAAAGATTAACACCATGAGGATAATTATTGAACAGAGGGTAGAATGGAGAAGCCGGATATTTGCCATCTTTCTTGATTTCCAGAAGGCATTTGATTCGTTAAATTTATATTGTATTTGGACAGTATTAAGGAAACATAAGATACCTGAAGTATTAATTGAACATATAAAACAACGATACGATGACTTTGGATGTTACCTAATGCACGGAGGGAGAATATCAGATAAAGTAGAAGTAAAACAGGGAGAGAAACAGGGCTGCGTCCTATTGCCTCTCCTATTTATTGCAGAGCTGGATGATGTGATGGAAAGAGAAACAACAAAGGTAAAAAGAGGTATTAGATACTGTATTTTAAAAACTGTATATGACGTATAGGGAAGAGATTATATGCGCACATTGTCTTCAGGCCCAAAATTTAAAAAAAGCGAAATAAGTAACACTTGAAAAACTAGAAAAAGAATTAAGAAAAATGATTATTTTAGAAAAAAAAGAAATTAAAAAAATGTTTATTCCCGAGTTATAGAAAATCAATTTCAACGGTAAATTAACTGCTGATTTTTATTTTTCTGCATTGCTAACAAAATAGTAACGAACATCAGTTCTACTCCTACCACTACAAGCAAAAGGAGTGCTCAACAAAACGTGCCCACAGTGAAGCTACATTTACGTCCAGAAGCAAAACAAGAGGCCATCTCAGCATTTGCTCAATGGATCAGGAAAACTGGTCAAAAACTTGACCGAGATGGGGGTCATTGACCCGGAAGCTGAAGTACATTACTTGTTACAGGCGTATTAAATATTTTTTTAAATGTATACAATTCAAACGTAAACTAATTCATTATATATCATTGTTTTGTTACAATAAATATTATTTTTCTTTTTGACGATCAGTGTAGTCTCTAATTGTATAGAAACAGTTATGCAGCAGAAAAGATTTTACTTTTAGCTTAAATCTGTGTACCGACTTTAATTGTTGAATGTCATCTGGCAATGCGTTGTAAAGTAACGTAAATGTATTGTATGCTGATTTCTTGTACTGAACCGTTGATACTGACACTTGATGAACGTGATTTCTACGACGTGTGTTGTAATTATAAATGTCAATTTGCATGAAAATATGTTCCCTCCGTTAAGTAGGTCACTTTTGACAAATATTACAGATTCGTAAATAAATAAGCAAGGCAATGGTAAGATTCCAAGCTCAATGAAAAGAGGCGTGCAGGGATCATGTGGAAAGCATTTTTACTTTCCCGTATACGTACGTATACACGGAGTGATATACGAAGTATAGGGAAAGTTATGTAATGCTGCGCGAAAAAATGGCCAATTTTCGGCGGGAAAAAAAATTCATTGCCGGGCCGTGAAAAGGAAAAAGTGGATAAAACTAGTTGCTAAATTAAGAAGAAAAAATCCCCTAACAAGTGCTGTAGCCAGAAACCCTGTTTTGTGGGTCCTTGATACCGAAAAACCAATTCAAAGGAAAACGTCCGTCTGCCTGTCTATCCGTCCTTCCTCCGTCCGTCCGTCCATCTGTCCATCTGTGAACACTGCTAGCGCCTAAACCATACGTACGATTTCTTCCAAAATGGATATTCCACGGTCGATCTGGTTCTAGTCAAAGCTTTGAGATTTTGAAAAAGATTCTTCAAAATTTGGGGGTACTTTATATGAAGCCCCCCGGGGATTTTCAAAATTTTCTCCAAAACGGCTCCAATTTTTTTCTTTAAATTTTTGTATGAATAGAGTAAAATACACTTATTTACATGCCATAGGTCCGATTTTCACGGATAACTCTGAATTATTGAAAATTGCAAAAGTTTACAATTTATACGGCGTCTTTCTGGAATTACAAAATTGAAGATAGAGATTTCTCCTTCAAATAAAATTTTTTCTTCATAGTGAGTTCTTTCTTTAAGGTCATCTACATTTTTTGAAAATTTTAGTATTTTTCGCGCAATATTGCGTGCAATATGTGGAATTTTAAAAATATTACAAAAACAAGATTTTCTCAAAAACTATAATATTTACATTATCGGCGATTTTTCACATTGTTATATTTACGAGTACATGTGCTTTAAATAATGTCCAGTAAAGTTTCTCTCGTTTCTGTGAAAAGTAGCTCAAAATTTCGCATTTTCAGAAACTCTCAAACGCCGTTTTCTCATATATGGCTGCAATTTTTTCTTGAAACTTTTGTAACGGATAGTGCTAATTACACTCTTTAATATGACGTAAAGTATATTTTGAGTTATTTTTGTTTTTTCAAAAATTACACAATTTTAATTTTTTTGAAAGATCTCTCACATCTTTAATATTGTGGCGGCGTGGTAGCTAAATAACGACACAAACACGAGCTCTATGTACAAATTGGTTTATTTAAATAATGTACAAATTTACAGCTCTGGGGTTATGTTCGCCAGTACCTCCCATGCGCCTGCTCCCCGTCCCTAGGGCTAGTGCATCCCCCACCTTCCGCTTTACCGCGCCGGTGGCCGACACCGTGTTTCGCACACGCCGCGCCTCAAGGACCGCACTCCCGTCTCGGCGAGCATGCACGTCTACTCACGAAGTGCTCTGACAACGAACTGCCCCTCTGTTAACTTACTTTGGCGGTCGGCTTCCTCCCTCTAAAGGCCGGCCGGACCACATGTCGCGCACTGGGTCCGGTGCCCCTGCCCGCTCCTCTTGCGTCACGGGGGGTAGCAAGGAATTTTCCATTTTCCAGTGCCTTTGTCTGTCCCATGTGTCCAGCAGCCTCCGTGCCCGGCCGTTTGAAAATCTGGCTGGCATGTGCCGACGTTACAATATGCACATTACCAGCAATTTGTGAAGATTATTATATTTGTGAGAGTAAGTGTTTCAAATAACTTCAAATAAAGTATTTTGAAAACTCAAACATTTTCTGTGAAAATGAGCTTCAAATTTCGCACTTTTAGTAGCGCTAAAACTCCATTTTCTCTTAAACGGCACATAATTTTTAAAAGAAAATTGCCATTTATGACTAGGTTTTTCTGTTCTTTAATATTCTAAAATTAGTGTTTCCTTTCTAGCAATAGGAAACCGAAAAATTAAGAAAATGAACTTTTGGCAGTGATAGATGACAGCTGGCAAGAAAGAGTTTGTGGCAATTCCGAAAAGCTAGCGAAGACCCAAGGAAATAGAAAACTAATATGGGAAAAGGTAACATATCGCGACTGATTCTGAATATATAATTTCAAGAATAATACATTTGCTTGTGTTTGAACTTAGTGTTCTGATTTAAATTACCTCAAGAGAAAGGCCAATCGACGGTGACAATACTGCTTTAGGTGAATTACATGGGCGTTGCAAACGATTGCGGACGATGGCGTGCCTACGCTGTTGCGGGAAGATTGAGTTCTGTAGATTGAAAACATTATTATAATTATTACATTATTATTATTATTATTATTATTATTATTATTATTATTATTATTATACACTGAGAATGACTGGTTGGTATTTTAACACCCTTTTCCTTCCCTTTCAGAAGGACAGACCCATCCTCGTCGTCATGTTGAGCGTCACACGGACCGTCACGTTAAGCACGTGAGCCCCTTCCCAGCTGATAGAGGAAGTAATTTTCTACATATAGGAACGAGATTTATCCACCTTTTTGTTATCAGAGCTGCCAATATGAGTTTTTGTCAATAAATCACGTTTTCTCCGGAGTATTACAATATTCTCTCAGTACTACGCGCGAAAGGAAAATTTGTATACATTTTAGAGAAAATGTAGAAAAATATTTTTGACTCTTCATGTAACGTATACTTGTACACTTCAAAACATGTATAACTCTTTGTGCTACGTTTATTACTTCATATAAGGGAAGTAAAAATAGTCGAGGGAAAGCAACTTGTTTGGACTGAAATAAGTGTTTTAAATATATTAAAATTATTCAAAACGACCCTAGAAAAATACATTCTAAAATAAAATATATAAATTTTCGTTTACGTATGTGAGTTTAAGTTAAGTATTTTTGATTTCACAACAATGAGAGCTGACGAAAGTTTTATTCCGTCTCTCTAGCTCTCTTATCGAACGCGTGCCTGCGGAAGTGTGGGAAATTCATTGACGGAGTGAAGCAATCTTGAGCATGAATTTGGAAACATTTTCAGTAAACAACTTCAAAAATTCCACATTTTCGTGGTCATTTCGAAATTAACTTAAAAAGTTAAATGCCACGGAATGATGTGAACTCTTGACGAATTCATTCTACAAAATTTCTTTTGTGACGATGATAGTTGATATTAATGCTAAATGAATGGTGACAATTTTCATTGGTTTTAGTGCATGAAGAGTGGTATTTGTACTTGTGCTAATTAAATGAAGCAAATTTCGAAGCGTTAGCTGTTCTTCTGCGGTAGTGCCGTAGAAACAATTTACCTTACATTGTGTATTTATAAATTTTAATCACAAATTGTATTATTACATTATTACTATAATTTAATTTTACCCACAAATTTATGTAATTATTTTCAAGCAGCACTTACGGTACCAAGATTAAACATGTTTTAAGGTTATGTGAATACAGAATGTCCAGCTTAAAAACTGAAACACGTATAAAAAGTAATGTAAGCAATTATATTTCTTAACATCAGATTCCCCGACTAACCGATCACTTTTATACTGGTCAATCTTGGAATATTGGCTCACAATTTTATTAAACTGTCTAGAAACGCATGTCTCTAACAAATTGATACACACATAAAATTACATAGGTTACATATGAATTCACAAAAATAAATGGACTTCTGTGTTATTTTCAGAGATGAGAAAAAAAGTATCTAACAATAGTCAATTCACCAACACATAACCGATCATTTTTTTATTCATTACAGCAGTGTTTTCAAGGTTGATGCCACGAGCGGGAGTCCGTGGCACGAGTGCCACGACGAAATCGCCCCTCCACGCAGTTCATCACCCCGCCATCAGAGACAACGTCAGCCCTATTGTAAAACGGCTTGGTTACTAGTACTCGTAATAGTTCCTTTTCACGATGCTAGTTGTGCAGAGAAGCTCGTGGCATGCTACGGTGCCACGACGCGTGCCACAGCCACCAGTAGAAGACCTTGACACCACTGCATTACAGGAATCTTACTCGAGTCGGAATCCTTCCGCTTTGACCTCCAGAGGTGAATACTGGTAACTACTTTACACGAGAACAAATGAAGGCCGGCCGTTGGATGCGGGCGCTGGTTCTAATGGCGGCTGCGAGCGGAGCCGCGAGGCGCGGCGCGCCGCCGGAGGCCGGGGCGAGTGGCGCCGCAGAGGCGAGCGCCGAGTGGGAGGGGCATCTTCCGGTGCGGGCCAGCGCTGCGGGTGAGGCCAAGGCGGAAGAGGCCGTTGTGGCGAGGTCGGTCGAGGCAATGGGGAGTGGGCCGGTAGTCGAAGCCGAGGAAGGCCGTACAGTAAAGGTCGTTGCGGTAGGGGACAGAGCAGCGGAGGCTCAACTGGCAGGGGTTCAAAGGTCTAGAGTTCAAGCGACAGGGGCTCAAGGGGCAGGAGTTCAAGCGGTAGGGGCTCAAGGGGCAGGAGTTCAAGCGGCAGGGGCTCCAGGGTCAAGAGTTCAAGCGGCAGGGGCTCAAGTGGCAGAGGCTCAAGGGGCAGGGGCTGAAGCGGCAAGGTCCCAAGCGGTGGGGTCCAAGGTGGCGGTGGTCGGAGTGGCGGAGGCCCAAGCGGAGGAGACGGGAGTTGTGAGCAGGCCAGCAGGACCTGGGGCGCCGGGGCGGCCGAGCGGGCGGCGGGCGCTGCTGGGCGAGGCGCCCAAGACGCGGCGCGAGGCCAGCCGCGACGCCCGTTCCCTGCGCGCTCTCCTGCGAGCCATCTAAAGCTAGCAGCGCCCAGAAACCAATCTCAACCAAACTATATCCAAAATTTTAGGCTAATTTTAGGCTAATTAAATGCTCTATTCCCGAATTTTAGGCTCCTCTGGATTTCCGAATATCGTGGGCGCTGCTAGCTTTAGTCTAAAGCTAGCAGCGCCCACCCAGAATCTATCTCAAAATCAATTGTAAAATCCGAAACCCATCCCAAAATTAATAATAATTTTAGGCTCTTGGAAAAAAATTATCCCCGCCTTCCAATTCCAAAAATCAGGGCTATACAAAGCGAAACAATTAACATTGATTCTTACGGGTGAAATAACACCAAAATCAAAAAACCTTAGGAAAAATCTGAAACCCCTCCCAAAAGTTAAGAATAATTTTAGGCTCATGGAAAAAAATCATTCCCGCCTTCAAATTCCAAAAATCAGGGCTGTACAAAGCGAAACAATTAACATTGGTTCTCATGGGCGAAAAAACATCAAAATCAAAAAACCTTAGGAAAAATCTGAAACCCCTCCCAAAAGTTAAGAATAATTTTAGGCTCTTGGAAAAAAATCATCCCCGCCTTCAAATTCCAAAAAGCAGGGCTGTACAGAAGCGAAACAATTAACATTGGTTCTTACGGGTGAAATAACATCAAAATCAAAAAACCTTAGGAAAAATCTGAAACCCTTCCCAAAAGTTCAGAATAATTTTAGGCTCTTGGGAAAAAAATCATCCCCGCCTTCAAATTCCAAAAATCAGGGCTGTACAGAAGCGAAACAATTAACATTGGTTCTTACGGTTGAAATAACACCAAAATCAAAAAACCTTAGGAAAAATCTGAAACCCTTCCCAAAAGTTAAGAATAATTTTAGGCTCTTGGAAAAAAATCATCCCCGCCTTCAAATTCCAAAAATCAGGGCTGTACAAAGCGAAACAATTAACATTGGTTCTTTCGGGCGAATAATCACCACTCACTATTGAAGAATAAAAATATACTTGAAGGAAAAATCTCCATCTGCAATTTTGTAGTTGGAGGAAGACGTTGAATAAAATTCAAAATTTTGCAATTTTCGAAAATTTAGCGTTTACCGTGAACATCGTATCTATGTCACCATAATAAGTGCATTTTACTCTGTTCTTACAAGAAATTTAAAGAAAAATTTGGAGCAGTTTTTGAGAAAAGTTTAAAAACGTCCGGGGAGCTTCATGTAAAGTACCCCAAAATTTTATAGAATCTTTTTCCCAATCTCAAAGCTTTCACTCAAACCAGATCGTGCGGGGAATATCCATTTTGGAAGAAATCGTACGTATGGTTTAGGTGCTAGCAGTGTTGACGGACGGACGGGGACGGACAGATGGACGTTTTTCCTTTCAGTTGGTTTTTGGGAATCAAGGACCAACAAAAAACGGGTTCTGGCTACACCACGTGTTAAGGGATTTTTTTTTCTTAATTTAGCAACTGGATTTATCCACTTTTTCGTCATCACGACCAGACAACTAATTTTTTGCTGGCGAAAATTCGCCATTTTCCCCGCAGCATTATATAACTTTCCCTATACTACGTATATTACTCTGTATTTAAGTAGTGTTTATTGTCGACATGTGTTGTCGACATGTGTTTTTATACATGGTGGTAGTTTTGCACTACATAGCATGTATATATAGGATGGTTGGAGAGTTCAAGATTGCTTTGACCTTTCTTAGCGTTATTTATAATAGTCTGAGGATTTTCCTCTCTTGTGTAACTGACGCACCTCTTTTGTTTTATTTACACTATCATTACTTCAACAACCATACATCTAATTACAATTACTTCATAAGCGACTGTCTCGTCCTTATTGCTTTTATCTTCGAAATTCTCTTATCCTGAAATGACCTGACACTAAGCACAGGTGTCACTGTCACGTCCTTGTTGTGCACTGATTACTATTTACACTATTTACATTTTAACTGCTCCATCACTGCACCATCTTCTTTGACAGAGTGTAGGGGCATCGAGGGGCTCCGGGTGGTGGCGCGGGAGTTTTTAGGTGCGAATTTGCCTCCACCAGACGATGCCCGCGGCCGAGGCGGCCCCCGCCGGGCACGGTTTTATTTATTTACACACACGGCGGTATTCGGCAGGGACCAGGTCTGGACGGTGTGCTTGTAATAGCAGGCGCCACTACGTCGGTAAAGCTAGCACCCCCACTTTCTCAAAACTCAAAAATGCTTGCGCCATAATTTTGGGCTAATTTCAGCCTCCTTCCAAAAATGTTGGGCTACCTCCCAACACCTTGAAATTACGATTTCAAATTTTGGCCGGTAAAGCTAGCACCCCCACTTACTTAAAATTCAAATTTTTTTGCACGGTCAAAACAAGTGAATTTTGGGCTTCTGGGGGCTACTTTTCAAAATTTCGAAACACACCCCTAAATACGAAAACAAAAAATCAAAACCACCCCTAATTCTCAAATTTCAAAATTTCTTCCACCATAAGTTTGGGATATTTTTGGGCTCTTCAGTGACACCAGAAACATTATTTGGTACCCTACAATCTCCGAAATTAAGGTTAAAAATTGTGGGTTGTTAATTTAACACCCACCCGTACTGAAAATTCGAAAATATTTGTGTGGTCGTAAACGTGCGAAATTTTTGTTCCTTTTCAAAACTTCGAAACTCACCCCTTACGGACGATAACAAATATTTAAAACCATCCCAATAGACAACTCAACTCAAAAAATCTTGGGCCATAATTTTGGGTTCTTTAGTGTCATCAAAAAACACCCCGAAATCAACTTAGCAAAAACGAGGATGGAGAAGCTAGAAATCTCACTATCTCAAAACTAGGAAATCCGGAGAAACTTCACACATATTCTGGGAGAATTATACCGTACACGTGTATTTCCAACATTAAAAAAGAAAAAAATGTATTTGTTGAGAGTTTTACCATTTATTCGGACAGGATCAACATCAAGCCTTGCAATAATTACTTTAATTCATTCCTATGGAAATATCCAATATGGACTTATTAAATATTTCATACAAGAAAAATTCTCTCCAAAAAGCAGCGACGAATTAAAAGATAAAATAGTTATTTAACTATACATCTACAATTCTAAAATCACAATCAATAATAGAGAAATCCAAAAATGGGAAAAGAATAATGCCTAGTATAAAAGGCAAACTACATTTTTTCTCAATCTTTCATTCGTCAAAAAAAAAGAAAACAAACTTAACTAACAAATGTAAATATGGAATTTACTAACAATTGAACACATACCAACAAATAAGATGCGATCTTCAAATAATTTGGGTATTGTCATGTTTTTCATGAAAAAGAAAAGCAAAGTAAAAAAAACTGTCCGAAATACTTACCGATCTCAAATATTTGTTGGTTTTTTTCAAAACTAAACTACAGGTATTTCGCTTCAAGCAATCCAATGTTCTACAAATAACATGCACATTATGGCAAAAAATCGCGACACGCATATCATTTTGGGGTAGATGCATTATTTTTGAAAAGAATTGAATATTAATCAAAACACCCTATTTTCCTGCAAAATTCAATATTTTTGTTGTTATAAAACCTAAACTACAAGGATTTCGTTCCGGGCAATTTAATGTCATATACAACACATAATACGGAATACGGCTGTACTCTCTAATAATTTTGGTCTACTCACTTTGTTTTAAAAAGATTGGAAATTAGTGTGAAAACTATTATATAAATTTTGATCATATTTTGGTTTATCACTAAATAAACTCCAAAATACTGTACTAATTCAAAAGAGGAATTTATTTAGAATTGCTCATACATTGGCCATCAATATGTCAACTTCAAATAATTTTGGACTAGATTCGTTCTTATTGAAAATGAAAGGAATATTAATCAAAACAGTCCCAACTTTTTTCCGATATTCAATATTTACGTTACCTTAACTACAGGTATTTCGCGTTTGATAATGTCATTTTCAAATACATGATAAGGAATACGGCTGTACTCAGAAAAAATTTTAGGCTTCCTCTCTTTGTTTACCAAAAAATGTAAAATTCTCGTGAAAACTACAATATACTTCTTGACCAATTTCTCATTCCTCACAAAATAAACTTCAAAATACTTTACTAATTCAAAAAGAGAATTTATTTACATTTGCACATACATTGCTTCTCAACTTGCTAATCTCAAATAATTTCGGGGTAGAGACGTTCTTATTGAAAAATAAAGGAATAATAATCAATAGAATAACTTTTGTTTTTGCTATCCAATATTTGCGATCTTATAAAACCTGAACTACAAGGATTTCGTTCCTGGCAATAAAGTGCCATATACAACACGTGATAGAGAATACGGCTATACTCATGAATCATTTTGAACTTCGCGGTTTCTTCTCCAAGAAAAGAAAAATTCGCGTGAGAACTACAATATACATTTCACCACGTTTCCACTTCTGAAAAAGTAAACCCCAAAATTCTGTACCAATTCAAATAAAGAATTTATTAACAATTGCACATAAATTAGCTAATAATATTCAAATCTCAAATAATTTTGGGCTATATTAGTTCGTATTAAAAAAGGGATATTAGTCAAAACCAGTCCATATTTTTTTTTCGATATTCGACATTTCCGTTGTTATAAAACCAGAAGTACTAGGATATGGCTCATGGCATTGGCGTGTGACATACAATACATATTAAGGAATACGATTATACCCACAAATAATTTTGGGCTTCTCTTTCTTTTCCAAAAAGTGGAAAATTCTCGTGAGAAATACAGTATAACTTTTAACTAATTTTTCATTCCTCACAAAATTATTTCTGAAATACTTTAATAATTCAAATGAGGAACTGATTCACAATTGCTCATGCATTACCTATCAAGATGCCAATCTCAAATAATTTTGGGCTAGCACCGTTCTTATTGGAAAAAATTGGAATATTCATCAAAATTGGAATATTCATCCAATTTTGTTCGATATTCAACATTTGCGTTCTTATAACACCTGAATTACAACGATTTGGCTCCTGGAAATTGAAGGCCATATACAACACATGATACGGAATACAGATATACTAACAAATGATTTTGGGCTTCTCTCTTTCTTTTCCAAAAAAATGGAAAAATTCTCGGTGAGAACTAGAATATACCTTTTTACTAATTTTTCATTCCTCACAAAAAATTGCAGAAATACTTTACTAATTTAAATGAGAAATTTATTAACGATTGCTCATACATTACCTATTAATATCACAATTTCAAATAATTTTGGGCTAGAGCCGTTCTTATTGGAAAAAATTAATATTACTAAAAACTTTCCCAATTCTTTTCCAACATTTAATATTTCCGTTGTTATAAAACCTGAACTACAAGGATTTGGCTCCTTGGAAAGGCGCGTGACATACAACACATAATAAGAAATATGGTAATACCCACAAATAATTTTGGGCTTCTCTCTTTCATTTCCAAAAAATGGAATGTTCTCGTGAGAACTACAACATACCTTTCGATTAATTTTTCATTCCTCACAAAATAATCTCTGAAATACTTTACTAATTCAAATCAGAAATTTCTTAGCAATTGCCCATTTATTACCTATTAATATGGCAACCTCAAATAATTTTGGGCTAGCACCGTTCTGACTGAAAAAAATAGAATATTAATCAAAACACACCCACTTTTTTCGATATTCAATATTTGAGTTCTTATAACACCTGAACTACGACGACTTAGTTTCCGAAAATTGAACGTCATATTCCACTAATATAGGGAATAGTATTATACCCACAAATAATTTTTGGGCTTCTCTCTTTCTTTTCCAAAAAATGAGAAGTTCTCGTGAGAACTACAACATACCTTTCGATTAATTTTTCATTTCTCACAAAATAATCTCTGAACTACTTTACTAATTCAAATGAGAAATTTATTAACACTTGCCCATACATTACCTATTAATATGCCAACCTCAAATAATTTTGGGCTAGCACCGTTCTAATTGAAAAAAAATACAATATTAATCGAAACACACCCACTTTTTTCGATATTCAATATTTGAGTTCTTATAACACCTGAACTACAACGACTTAGCTTCTGAAAATTGAACTTCATATTCCACACATTATAGGGAATACTATTATACCCACAAATAATTTTGGCCTTCTCTCTTCCCTTTCCAAAAAATGGAAATATTCTCGTTAGCATACAACATACCCTATTCACCAGTAAGAACCAATGTTAAATGTTTCCCTTTGTACAGCCCTGATTTTTGGAATATGAAGGCGGGGATAATTTTTTTCCAAGAGCCTAAAATTATTCTTAACTTTTGGGAGGGCTTTCGAATTTTTCATAAGGTTTTTTGATTTTGGTGTTATTTCACCCGTAAGAACCAATGTTAATTGTTTCACTTTGTACAGCCCTGATTATTGGAATTTGAAGGCGGGGATGATTTTTTTCCAAGAGCCTAAAATTATTCTTAACTTTTGGGAGGGGTTTCAGATTTTCCTAAGGTTTTTTGATTTTGGTGTTATTTCACCCGTAAGAACCAATGTTAATTGTTTCGCTCTGTACAGCCCTGATTTTTGGAATTTGAAGGCGGGAATGATTTTTTTCCAAGAGCCTAAAATTATTCTTAACTTTTGGGAAGGGTTTCAGATTTTTCCTAAGGTTTTTTGATTTTGATGTTATTTCACCCGTAAGAACCAATGTTAATTGTTTCGCTTTGTACAGCCCTGATTTTTGGAATTTGAAGGCGGGGATGATTTTTTTCCAAGAGCCTAAAATTATTCTTAACTTTTGGGAGGGGTTTCAGATTTTTCCCTAAGGTTTTTTGATTTTGGTGTTATTTCACCCGTAAGAACCAATGTTAATTATTTTCGCTTTTGTACAGCCCTGATTTTTGGAATTTGAAGGCTGGGAATATTTTTTTCCAAGAGCCTAAAATTATTCTGAACTTTTGGGAGGGGTTTCAGATTTTTCCTAAGGTTTTTTGATTTTGGTGTTATTTCACCCGTAAGAACCAATGTTAATTGTTTCGCTCTGTACAGCCCTGATTTTTGGAATTTGAAGGCGGGGATGATTTTTTTCCATGAGCCTAAAATTATTCTGAACTTTTGGGAAGGGTTTCAGATTTTTCCTAAGGTTTTTTGATTTTGGTGTTATTTCACCCGTAAGAACCAATGTTAATTGTTTCGCTTCTGTACAGCCCTGATTTTTGGAATTTGAAGGCGGGGATGATTTTTTTCCAAGAGCCTAAAATTATTCTTAACTTTTGGGAGGGGTTTCAGATTTTTCCTAAGGTTTTTTGATTTTGGTGTTATTTCACCCGTAAGAATCAATGTTAATTGTTTCGCTTTGTATAGCCCTGATTTTTGGAATTGGAAGGCGGGGATAATTTTTTCCAAGAGCCTAAAATTATTATTAATTTTGGGATGGGTTTCGGATTTTACAATTGATTTTGAGATAGATTCTGGGTGGGCGCTGCTAGCTTTAGACTAAAGCTAGCAGCGCCCACGATTTTCGGAAATCCAGAGGAGCCTAAAATTCGGGAATAGAGCATTTAATTAGCCTAAAATTAGCCTAAAATTTTGGATATAGTTTGGTTGAGATTGGTTTCTGGGCGCTGCTAGCTTTAGATGGCTTCTCCTGCGCTGCCTCGGCGCCGCCGCCGCCCATCAGGTGCGTTGCGCCCCTCCCACTCGGCCCGTCATTTTGGACGGGGCCCTCATCTATTTTCTTACATAATGAACATATATTGTTTATTTTAGTAATTATATTTCTATATAGATATACTCTGTACATTAGTTATATATAAACTCTACTACTATTATATATATATACATACACTCTGTACATTAGCTTTTAAATAATTTATAATATTTTAATAAATTATATATTATTTATTTTTTTTATTTAATAGGTAATTATGACACATTGATACATAATTTCAATTCTTTTATGTGGCTAGGCTGAAGGCCTTTAAGCCATTACAATACCTACATCCTACCGCATTCTAACCTTTCGAATTCTGGCATTCACCCCTAATGGTCTCTTCATCGCATCAAAGCCGCGGAAAGGAGACCATAAGGTACGGCTGAGGAAAAAACCCCTGAAGGGGGAAAAACCTGCCGTCAGAAGACGAGTACATGCTAAACTACTAGTTTTTATTTTCTAAACTATTTATTTATTTCCTGGCGTGGGCATCTTCTCCATCCCGTCTTTGGCCTCCTCAGCCCCTGAAATCAAACACCGCCACAGAAGATCGCCCGCACCACCGCCTCTCCGAACAATTTGCTACTGATTAACTTAATTATCGCTTACTGATTAATTAATTAATACTGACTAATATACTAATTAACATTAATGATTAGCATTATTGACTACCTTACTAGTTAATTTAATTATCTCTTGCTTATTGAATAAATTATTTTATCTCCAGTCTAGGCTCCGCTCGTACTACTAACCAATACTGTTTTCCCACTCCCTGATTACCGTTTCCCTGATAGTTCGAACCTTTCCTAAAAATATTCCTAATTCTTTCATAAAGTGAGATCTGTTATCAGCTAATATATTTTGAGCGAGCGTTATGTTTCTAAATTGGAAGCCATAGTTCCCCATTCCCATCCATTTTCCTCTCCAAGTTTCTGTAGCGCAGCAATTTAACAGAATGTGGATCCAATCTTCTCTATCACCGCACAGTACACAGATTCCATTGTCATTCGAATCCTTCATTCTACGTTTCATCCACCCCCCCTAACCTAAACCACGCGTATCCCCCTCTTGCATCCCTTTTAAGTGTGTGTACGTAACTTTCGCATCCCCATACAGGACTCGTGTGAATTTGTACCACTAACGAACATTTTTCTGCCGATGCTGCAAGAATATCTTGCCTTTTAATATCCGAAAGTCGATCTGAAATTAATCGTTCTATTTCCCGTGTTCCCCTATTCTCAACCATTTCAGGAGAAACGTCTCCCAGACCTGCGCGTTCTAGTACCCGTTTCACTTTATACGACCAACATCGCTGATCGTTTTCCTGTAATTGCGCTCTAAAGCACCTGCGAATAAGCGTGTCGGACTCTTCACTTGCTAATCTAATCCAAAGCTTAATGGCTTTCATTTTTATATCTTTCCAAATTCCTACACTACCTACCTCTCTTAAGACGCCGACATTTGCTGCGAATCTAGAGACTCCAAGAATTAATTTATAATAATCTGTTCGATGCTTTCTAATCTGTCTATTCTATCCACTCCCCAGATTTCCGCCCCGTAATTCATTGCTGGGAGCACTAGTGATTTAAACATTGTGTCGCACACCTTTAAGGGCAATTCCGGTACTCTACGCATTACGCAACCGATTTCTTTGAGAGCAATTCTTCCTTTACTATGAGCCACAACTATGTGTTTATTCCATCCCCCGTTCATAGAGAATTTTGCACCAAGATAAGTAAAAGTTTTTAACACGGTCGAGTTCCTCCTGTGCGTAATACCATTTCTCTTTGTTACCCCAAATGAACCCATTCTTGAAGACCACAGTTTTTGTTTTTTGAATATTTACTTTTAATCCCCATGCTACACTATATCTTTCTAGGATGTTTAAACCCGTCTGTAATCCCTCAATCGTTTCCGAGCATAGAACTAAATCGTCCGCATAAAGTAATCCTGGAATTTTCAGGCCATCAATTGCCGGTGCAGATGTGTCGGTTTCCTGTACCCATGTCAATAAATCATTTATGTACAAGATAAACAACAATAAATTATATATATATTCATTATACTCGTAAATTTATTATATATTTTTTAATTATTCTAACATAAATATTTAAATCAATTTTGCCAAATAAAATAAGATAACAAACGAATACTGTAAGCCTTTTGGGGGCACCATGATGGGCGGCTTGATTGTGTGTGTGTGTGTCTGTGTGTTCGCGCGCGTGTGTGCGTGTGTGCGTGTGTGCGTGTGTGTGCGCGCGTGCGCACACACGTGGACACACACACACACACACACACACACACAAACTGACGATTTGAGAATTGAAATATCTTGAGAAATTTACAGCGCAAAAAGAATATTTCAAATAGATGCATTCCGGGAAAATATTTGTGTTCTTATTGCGGCAGAAGGAATGGCAACTATTTTTTTGTAGAAGAAATGTTATCGAGTCACATAATTTTATTTTTGTCTCGTGAAAGAAATGCTGTGCTCATGTGTATTTACGCCAACAGATGGATCTGTGAGACTATTAGCACAGAGATCAATGTGAAATCATTATCTGATTTATAAATTTTAATCACAAATTGTATTATTACATTATTACTATAATTTAATTTTATCCACAAATTTATGTAATTATTTTCAAGCAGCACTTACGGTACCAAGATTAAATATGTTTTAAGATTATGTGAATACAGAATGTCCAGCTTAAAAACTGTGACGCGTCTGAGATTAATATAACCAGTTTTGAACAGAGCTCTTACACTAATGTAGCCCTTCCTCATGGGAGAAATGCCCGGAAATGTCACAGGGAAATGGCGGAAGCTCTGGGGAATAGTGTCCTTCCGTTCTAGACATTCGTGAGATGGGCAGAAGAGTGTCTGCGAGGACAATTAGCAAGCAGTGATCAGCAACGCACGTGAATACCTGTGATTATGCGGAGCTATCTGTTACGTGTGATACAGAGTTTGATTGTACGTAATCACACTTCTGAATAATATGGCCTTTACAATGGGTATTTAATGCTTTTGGAATGTCGTGAAGTCGTATATGCAAAAACTCTTTGGAACATGAAACCAGTACTCTCATTTCAAATTCCTTAATAAATATAAAAAACACAATTTTGGTCTGCCGTTAAATATCCTTGCACTTAGTTTTTATCTTGTCCTATCATGTATATATTTTACATTTTCCACCCGTGCTCATATTCTCACAAAAAATAGTTGCCGTGTCTTGTGCCCAACCCTCGTAATTTACTTGCATAGTAGCATTTGAAAATCTAAGATTAAAAAAGGTAAATGTCAGCACTTGTTAAAATGGCTCTGCGGAATTTCGTTATAGAGGATATCTCCTTCTTTCTAGTATTTAGATTAATACTCAAATGGCATACTTTCATACTTTTGCTTTTTCTTAGGTGACCATTCACACAGAATTTGAGTACCTACTACGTCCGACTTACTTGACATGGGCGACAAGTTCCAACTTGTCCCCCTCTCTCGCCGCCATCATCACTGTTGTTCACGCGTATGGAGTTCCCACGTTGCTATTCACATCCAGGCCAGGTGTGCTGAATGCGATGCCTGGTGCTCCAACTCGTGGGTTTATTCATGTACTTGTATTACCGCAATCAGCAACAAATGAAGATATCTTTACGGCCTGTGCCTTTTTAGTTGTCTGTTTATCAACCAACGTTCTTGGCGTATTCGTGGTGTTATACCCGCGTGATTCGAAAGTGCAGATTACAAACATTTTAGCTATGCATTTCACTTTTCTTAAACGACTGGGAACTAGTCGTTTGGTGCAAGTGGTTCTACAAGTTCAACCTCTGGTCTACGCTGCCGATTCGCATGAAATGTCTCCATATGCAATATATTCCGTAAAAGGACCCATCCATAAGTGCTGTCACAAATGGAAAGACAAAGCAGAAAAAAAAACACTTGACATGTACCAGATCGGAAATCTTAGTGCATTTACCGTACGCGAAAGACATTCAGAGTGGAACGTGTGGATAGATAGCTATGGAGTTCCACATTTCGGCGGACCAGAGGATAAACTCATTGAAGTTCTTCACGACTTTGGAATCGGAGAAGTTCTCAGAGAGAACTACGTCTACGGGTATGAACTTTTTAGTGGAAATGTTGCAGCTCATCTCACTCCACAGGAAGCAATATTTAACATTTCCATCAAGCCAGGACAATACGTGAACTGGCTGACGCAGAGTGTGGCGACCTTCCAAAGCGACACGCTCCTGGTTGTGAGGCGGGCCCCGCGGCTGCCGCACACGTTGGCGCTGATGCTACCTTACGAGTTTGCCCTCTGGGTTGCAACTGCTAGCACTATGATGGTATGTTAATTACAGTTACGGAAGGACGAACAGACGGACAGACGGACAGACGGACAGACGGACAGACGGACAGACGGACAGACGGACAGACGGACAGACGGACAGACGGACGGACAGACGGACGGACAGACGGACGGACAGACGGACGGAACAGAACACAAAACACTTTTTCGGTACCAGTGAACCACAAAACGTGTATTTCCGTTAAAATATCGAAATCGATTTTCCGCAGCATTACATCACTTTCCCTTTATTATTCCTTATATACATAAGTATACAATAAAGTAAGAATTGGTTTAAAGTGAAAAATAAGCATTTGATATCTACATTTAATCTTTCAATTTTCCAATAACTTTACATGAGATATTTCTTTTTCCGTATTTCAAAACTGGTGATGGTACAACAGCACCTATTTTCTCGAATTCTGGGAAACTGTCACATAATATTATATCCACTAACATATCAACCATCATTTTAAAAACGTCTACAGAGCAGCCCGTTTGCGCCCCCACATGCGCGTTCGCGCCCCCACACGCGCGTTCGCGCCCCCACGCGCTCGTTCCCACCCCCTCGCGCGCGTTCCGCCTCCTCGGAGACCGGAGAAACCATAGAGAACTACCTTTTAGAAAACCAGACCTTGTAATAATTCTTTCTCAACCAACGACAGAACTCGACTTAGATAGAATGTCTGGTGACGAAAATATGCCACCTTTGAGACTCGAACCCTAGGACCCCGGTCAGAAACTCTGCGGAGTCTATAATTGTTCCTCTGAGCCATCTCAGAGTAAAAAGTCAGATTGTTTCCCTTCGAAACCGGTATGATTCTACTAAAATCCGTTATTTCCTGATGAAAATACCGATATTTTCATGAGAAAATACCGGTAAAATACCTCTATTTAAAGGTATTTTACCGGTATAGACGTCGAATAAAGGTAAAATACCTCTAAAAATACCGGTATTTGACGTCTTATACCGGTATTTTTTTAGTTATTTTGAATAAAGGTATAATCGAGGTAAAGGTATTTCTATACCGGTATAAATACCTTTACCGCTGTTATTTCGGTATTCAGTCCCCGCTACAGAGACGAAACATTATATGTAGCACAACTATGCAGATTTTATTCTATTAAAAAGTTTAAACGAAAAACAGCTTATCATTTAATTAAATGTGTTGGAGTCTATTCTTACTAAATGTTTGAAATAAATATAAATCAAACTAGTTGGTAAGCTGGGATTCCACCCTCAGCACTTCGGGATTGAACTCGTCAAGGGAGATTAACCAGTAGTGCTAAAACAGCACATGCTTTCTCGCCCGCATTTTCACGCAAAAGTACTTAAGTTTTCGAAAAATTGTACTTGACCTTATTTCAAAATCTATCTTTAAGGAACGGAACTCATTAAAGGAAACAATCTTCATAATTGTAATTATAGGAAGACGCCGAAAAAAATTGAACATTTGCAATTTTCCGAAAACTCAAGAGCTTGCAATGAACATGAGACCTGCATTTCTAAACATAAACTCTTGAACGACCGTCGCACTATCAACGTCACACAACAACAAAATTGAATAAAAAACGATGGAAAGATTTTTTTTTATTCTGAAAATGTCCCAGGGGTATCATGTAAAGAATCTCCAAAAAATTAAAATATCGGTTAAAAATTCAAGAGGTTGCAACATCAGCCAGTTCGATTGGGGAATATTAATTTCGGAGAAAATCGGTTGAACGGTTTAGCCGCTAGCGTTGTTCACAAATGGACGCACCGACGGACAGCGTCACCACGTGTTAGAAGAACTTTTTTCTAAATTTATAGACTAGATTTATCAACTTTTTCGTTGCCAAGGCTCCGTAATAAGAGTTTTGTGTCAAAAATTCGCCATTTTCTCGCACAGCATTACATAACATTCTCTCTACTGCGTAACCGGTAGCGAGGAAAGTAAAAATGGATATAACTTTCTTGTGAGTTATAATACTTTCTGTCATGGTCTCGTATTATTTCATTGACATTCTGAGTGAAGGTCAGTAGTTTACTGAGGAATCTTTGTTTAAAATGGCCAAAAATGTTCAATAATGTAAGTGATGGAGGTGAGATGGTTGAACAAATTCTAAGTGCTTGAAATTTTTGAAAAACCAGGGGCTTCAATAAAACTCGGATCTGTGCTGTTGTCATAAGCACACTTTTCTCTCATCTAGCAAATAATTCTGTGGTCACGGGACAAATGTTCTTAAGTCAATTTTTGGCGAAATGGGTTAAGTATTGAAGCTACAAGTATTGAAGCTACAAGTATTGAAGTACAAGTATCTATATTTTATTTTAGTAAAAGGACCATTGCCTCTTTAACAAGAAAAGTGTGTTGGGAAATAGCGTTGAGCATACGAAAGAGAATTGGCTCATTGACCTTCCCCTGTTGTCTCTAAACTAAGGTTTTTTGACATAAGAACTTACACCCCGTGACCAAAAAATTAAGAAAAATATTCATTTAAACATTTTTTTAAAAATTCGAAAATTATTTGAGGCCCCCAAATAATGTTCTCCAAATTTAAAAATTTGCGATGCAATTTCAGGAGTTCGCATCTTAAGCCCAAGGATCGGGGAGAATCAATTTTGGTGCTCAGGCGCTGGTGCAGTCTTGGTAGGAAAATAATAAAGAATATATAAGAAATACAGAAATTTGATAACGTTTCGAAAATTATTTGTGGGGTCAAAATAAAATTCCCCCGAAAAATAAACACATGCATTGTAATATCAAGGGAAAGCGTCATCAGCCAAATCGATCGAAGAGCTTTAATTTTGGCGCGCAGGTGATGGTGGCGGTGTGGTGGAAATTAATAAAGCAAACATAAAGAAAAATTTCATATAGTCATTTTTGATAACATTACGAAAATGCTTTGTGGGTCGATGTCAAATTTCTCCGAAAAACAGAAATGTGCTTTGCAATTTGAAGGGCAACCGTCAAGGTGCGTCAAGCTGGAACAGCCATGTCAGCTCACCGGAATGAAACATGTCTAATGATTTATTGCTAATTAATTGCCAATTAATTGCCACATTTTCGAATTTATTGCCACGTATCTTCAGGGCGAAAACGGGTGTGAGCTGGCTTGACGCGACGCCAGCACACACATCAGTGAAAGTCGGGTCGCAGTAAATTATAGACTGTGCAAACAAGACTGTTACCAACTGTGTGTAGTAGTTTTTATAACGTCTCGAAAACGCTTTGTGGGGTCCTTGTTAACTTCCACCGAAAAATAATCATTTGCAATGCACTTTCAATCGGAAGCATCATCCGAGAGCATCACTTTTGGCGCGCAGGTGCTGGTGGTGGCGTGGTGGAAAACGGTAAAGGAAACATACAGAAAAATATGTATATATTAAATTTTGATAACGTTTCGAAAACGTTTTGTGAGGTGCGTGTAAATTTTCACTGAAAAATAATCATATGCAATGCACTTTCATCCGAGAGCATCACTTTCGGCGCGCAGACCGGTAAAGATGGCTCAATGCAGTCCCTCTGACCGCGAGGTCCTAGGTTTGAGTCCCGACGGCGCGCCATGGCGTTAGGATTTTCGACACTAGCTTGTCAGCTAGGTTGAATTCAGTCGCTGTCTGGAGGAGAATTCTAGTGGCCGGCTGCTCTGATCGGTAGTTTTCCTTGTTTTTTCCGATCAACACCAGGCGAATGCCGGAGCACTACCCTAACAAGCGGGTCACGGACCGCGCGCGATCTTTCCTTCCTATTCCTTGTCCTATCCTCTAACTCTTAGACGCACACACACTTACACTAACATGAACTACACTACCACACATGATGGGATATCGGTCGGGAGCTTACAGCTTCTCCCGGCTGGGGTGGTGACCCGCTAGTGGGAGATACCTGGTTGAGGGGAAAACCCCGCTAGTCGACGGTAGGTCGGCGCCGGATCTCGCCATCCAGCGGGGAAAAGATCATCGCCACTTCCCGATAAAGAACACGCACTACACTCACGGAACTAATGACCTAAGTCGTTGACGCGCCGGAAACACGAATGAATGAATCGATCGGCGCGCAGGTGCTGGTGGTGGCGTGGTGGACGGTGCGCGCGGCGCGCCCGCGCCCCGGGCCGGCGTGCGGCGGGGCCACCGCCATGTTGTCGAGCGCGGTGCACGCGGCCGTGGACGTGCTGGAGCTGCTGCTGTCGGGCGCCACGTCCCGCCCGCTGCGCCACGCCGTGCAGCGGCAGGTGGCGCCGTGGGGCTCGCTCGCCTCGCTCGTCGTGGGCAGCGCCTACACCGGCGTGCTGCTCGGCTGCCTCGCCGTCCCGCGCTTCTACCCGGAGCTCGCCACCTTCCGGGAAGTGGCCGACGCCGTGGACCGCCTGTACGCCACCCCGCACAGCGCGCGCATCTTTGCGAGGGGGACGCTGGACGAAGGAATGGAAGTTCTCAAGAATAACATTCGTATCGTACCGATCGTCCATTTCGATGATCGTAATTTCTCTCTGCATGACGTAGTGGAAACGGGAAAAGCGGCGGTCACTGTGTCGGAAACCTTTTACGTCAGGTTTTTCGCGAAGCCCGGCGTATACCAAAGACGGGAAAAGAATGTTGCAATACGTTCCCATGAAACTCTTTTCTCCGATGTACCTTTCCTATCCCGTTCAGAAAAACAATAGGTTCTTGGTTCTGTTTAATCGGCTTCTCCTGAGACTTCTGCAAGGTGAACTCTTCAATTATTGGCGACAGACTTGGTTAGAACACATGACTGTGTCCGGGTTTCTTGTAGATGTTGAAGCCGCAGAGAAATATTGCGAGCCGACACGCATTTCGATGCAAGAAATGGTGGGTCCATTCATAATTTTCGCTGCAGGGATAGCAATCGCCTACTGCGTGTTAATTGCGGAACTTCTGACGACTTATCGCCGATTCGTTATTCGTATTTTTTTGACTGTCTTCTTCTGTTATCCCAAAAGATTTATTGAGTTTTTACTCGCGAAAATATAACCGTGAGTCTTTATTAGATATTTTATTACCATTTATATTTGACTAATTTAGAGAAACAATTTTCCAACAATACAGAAAAGAAAGGAAGAATCTGCACATGCCACAAAATTGTCCGCCAATACGTCTACTATGACTTCAAATAATATTTGTTAAATATACAAAGGCACAAGACAAGATATGTACTACCAATAAGTTTTAATAATTTTACAGTTGTTTACTAGTGTGCCTTCTGTTATTCTCTATTGACTTAAAAATATTTTGTTTTTTTAGAAAATCCAAGGTAAAATTCACATTTAAGCACTTACAAATAATATGTTTCCAGCAAGAGTGAATGATCACTTCAATATTTCTTGTTTACATTCAATATCAGGAGTACTATTGTTTACTTAAGATCGCCACCTTGTATATCCTTGGAACTTATGCATGCCCATATGAAGATTTGATTGCAACTGTGAAAGAATTAAAATAACATTTGAGCCACATTGTTAAGAGTATTCTGATGAAAAATAATAATGGATATATTGCTAACTATATATCTCAAAAAATTTAGTTATTGTGTGCAAATATTTCGTCCAGTTTCTCTGATCCATTAGTGCGGTAACCCGCCAATTAGAGGAAAACTTGGGGTTACGTTCAGCCACTCCGGTTGTGAAGGGGCGCAATACCTACCCTTCCCCTCACCAGCCGGCGGGAGTTACAAACCCGAGCCCGGCGGCGGAGCGCCCCTAGTTTTAGTTCGTCCTAAGATAGTATAAGGTAGTTTGTTTAAGTTAAAGCCCTCCCCATTCCTCCATAAGCCTAATCGGCTGGAGATTAATTATGTAAACCCCAAATCTGAATACATTCCCGCCTCTCCAGAGCAACTGAGAGGGAGAAATTGAAACGATTCTCTCCGATTCACTCACATGCTGCAACCACCACGTGACCGGCACACGGTCGTGGTCGTGTTTGCGACAAGAAGAGCGGACGAGGACGGAACCCCGTCCTCCCGGCCTGAGGCGTGGCACTGTGGGCGCCGCCCGCAGGCTACAGCCGCCGCGACCTCCGGTGGCCTTGCACAACGGCGTGCAACTTAAACTGCCACCGGCGGCCCGCCGCACCCACCGTGCAATAACGAGTTTACCTGCCCCACTGTCTCTCTGCCGTCCTGCGCTGCCGGCGCCACGTCACCAATCTGGACATCGTACGACAAGAACGCCGTCTTACTAGAATTCCATTGTTTGATCGATTTGTTTTCTGTTAAAGTTTCATGTATATAGTGTGTGAGGAATTGAGTAGTAAGTAATGAAAATATTTGTGTTAGACATCGTAACCTGGCTCCTGCACATACTACACATTGAGCAAATGCTGCGATGGCCCCTTGTTGTTTCTCCTTCTACCCATAAATGTAGCTTTACGATTTTTCGTGCGCTTTGTTGAGCTTTTCTTTTGCTACTAGTTGTGGTAGTGCTAGAGCTGGGAGTCATAAATCATATAGAGTGTTTACTGCTTTTTACGATAATAAATCTAATCTTTCCTTGTAAATTGAAACACAACACACCGTGTCTTCTAAAACCCACTTTATAAGGAAAATTACATTTTGTTGCACACATGATCAATAATGTACGTAGCAATAATATGGTTAAATCTCATTCGCTATTTATTTTTAATTCCGTTTTTCACAATCCTCTCCAAAATCGAACCACCAAGTAAATTTTCGAAACAATTCGTTGGCCCTATTAAATGATGTTACGTCATGTTGCGTGAGGTTTTTGTAAAATTAGTTAATTATTGTATGTTATACATTTGTAGATTGTTTTGCTGAAGGTGAATAAACAATAATTTAAAAGAATAAAATTGGGAACAATATCAGATATTGTTTCTTTTTTAAATAAAATTAATAAGTATGTGAACTTAAGTATATTAATGGATAATTGATATGAATACCTTTTACAAGTCCATTCCCTCTTCTTAATGGCCAGAATGAGGCTTGCAAACGTACTGCAAGCCGTGTTCATCGCGTTCAGCAGGACGCCTTGAGACACTGTTGAATCTAGGCAAGGTGCGGATACGTAAAAAACATTACCCTGAATTCAACCGGCAGCCCGGTTTGCAGAAAATGCATTTGCCATCTACAATCCATTAAATCAGGTATGTCAAGGTCGCGGGCAAGGTAACAAGCTAGAGCTCGCGGGCACTGCCTCCCGAGAAATTGGCGCGAGATTTAAAAGGAAGGGTTGTACAAATCTCTCTGGAAGTGGCGGTACGCCACTCATTACCTGGCCCATGACAGTCTTTACGAGAAGTCAGTTGACACTTGTTGCCCCAAATTTAACTACAATAATTCCCATTTTCTCTTCAAAGCAAAGAAATATCCATACTAATAATACATCAGTCAGATTTCAATTTCTCAATTGAGAGTAAAAAAATTGAATCAAAAGTAGGCCTATCATGATTTTGTAACTTAAATGTCATGTAAAAGAATGAACTTTCTACATTCAGATTAAAAGTTTTAATAGACAAATATTCTTGTCTATTAAAAACACTGTCGGGTTTAAGCGAGAATTGTTAACTTATATAGCCTTGTTAATTTATTTTACCTTATGTTTAAATACTAATAAATAACTGGATGATTTAATAATCACAAAACGAAAGCAAGAGAAGAATTCGCTATTCAAACATATTCCTGTCACTTGGCAAAGATGTTTACGTAAGGGAGAATATACTAATAAAATAAACATGAAATAGTAATTTGTGAGGAATATAAATCTAACACAATTCTCGGTTATGTGACAAAAATATCTGGCAATCATACTTTTGTACGAAGCCACTATTTCACTGCCTAGCGCCGCTTCTGCTTCCCCATGTACACCCCTTTCTGGATTTTAAAGGAAATTAGTGCGGTCATGGGGGAAGTCACCCGTGCCCCTACGAGCACCGGGCTCCCCTTTTGTGTAACTGAAAATGCCCATTTTGTAGGTAACTTTCACCCGAAACATTGCAGCTGTCAAGGAACTTAATAAGAAATAATTTCTAGCACTTGTACTCACAAATGTAATAATTCGTCTCCTGTATTATTTCAGTAGTATACCTTTCCGTTGCGGCTGGATCATTCCACGCAAAATTTCAGGTTTTCTGACAGAGAGTCTCAGATTTTTTTCATATTTTATTATATTAATCTACTAATAACGAACAGTTAAAAACAATTTATGGAATTAATATCTTTAGCAGTTTAGCAACAATTACGGGTTGAACATGGACGATGGCACAATGTACTCAATAATGAAAATAATTATGACGTTCATAAAATGAATTAAACTTCAAAAACAGGCAAACTGTTTTGAAGATAAATTATCATATTTTAAGTAGTTGACATTTTATTAAGGATTGAGATATTTGTTTATAATAAAAATGCTAATAAATTAAACAAATACATTTTTCTTTAAATGTAATATTTTATTTCTTTCACATTTTACACACTGCAAGAAGAACCAATAAATAACCATTCTGCAAACTGTCGTGATGGAATCTTAAAAAATGCGACAGTTATTAAATAAAAAGTAAACGCGCATTTTGCTCTTAAGGTTGAAAGTCGCGTGCCCTTGCCCAGCGAGTGGTGAGGCAAGGTCGTAGGCAGGCACCGCCAAGTTCATTCCCTAGGGATATTCCATGGCCGCCTGACACCAGTTTACAGGCTTAATTTTCGCGTGTTACTGTTCAGTGATACATCGTGATAGAAAATGCCAAAGATTGTGAATACGTTTAACAGGCTTTGGTGCTGCAATCAATTCGGACTTGAGAAGCACAAACGTCGGGTGGGTAAGAGAAAGATAACAAAGGCAATGCGGAGGAAAATATCGAATTTAGTGGTAGGTGAAGCAATATGCGATCACATGTGTTGTCTCAAAATATTCAAAATACCCAATACAGATCTTAGTGACTCAACTGAAACAGAAAGTGAAGTGAAAAAGTCAAGTAAAGAGTACGTAGCCTCAGGAGTTGTAGAGGAAACCACTATCAGTAATGTAAACATTTTGATTCCTCTGGGTCAATCACCATTGTCATTGCAGAAGAAAATCCGAGAGAAATTGTACGCAAGGAGAAAGGTGAGTGCCGTAAATAAAGCAGTTTCTGAATTGTTTTATGTGAGCACAGAAAGCAATGATGGAGAAGAAATGTTGACACAATTGAAAGAAAAATCTTCAAATGTGAAAACAGCTAATGAGAAATATATGATTTTAACGTGTTTACCAAAAAGTTGGAGTGAACAAAAATAATGGTTGAATTTGGCATATCTCTTCATGTAACTCGTACGGCAAAATTAACACCCGAGAAGTAGTTTTGCGAAATCCACCATCAAGCCGCGGAGGAAAAAGTAACGCCGAGCGCTGACGAGGAGCGCTGTGGCGCGGCAGCTCTAGCAGCTGAGACGAGTTCGTTAATGGAGCGCCAGGTAAGATACTTTTATTCATAACTTTAAAACCATTCAAGATTTCATGATGAAATTTACAGAGTAGCGAGAAAGTAGTTTCAGCAATTTTTCTTCCAAAATTCAAGAATTTAAAAATATTACATTTCCATTTATTGCGTTTTTAGAATTTGTTTACTTCCTAATTGTTAAAGACTCACGGTAAAAAATATCTTTAGTGTAAAATTATCCTTTACATTTCTTTTACAAATAGTGCCACTTTCAGATTTTTTGCTTGTTTGCATACCATCGGGAAAAAAATCAAAGAAATGTCTACAGACTGCTAACCCAATATTCCAAGTGCCCATTGTTACTAAACAATGGCTGATGAGACAAAAATATTGTACCTTGTTCTTGCAGGTATCATGAAAAGTAAGGTGGCAAAATATTTTTAAATTCTGAGATGTAGTGTCAGATTTCCTATTTTTTTTGCATGGAATGACCCGGCTCTCACACGCAACCAATGTTTATAAATGAGACCTCTAAAGAAAGAGAATATCACGGAGACGTGACTAATTGCACTTTGACTTAAAAATGTAAATGATTTATTTTTAAAAACGCAAAACAATTTTAAAAATATTCATAAAAAATGCAACCCGCAACACTTGCCAAAGTTTTCGTCAAATAACTCCTAAATCAAGCGATTTAAAGCCTTAAAAGCTAGAAGAAACGTTTTGCACACCATAGTCTATAAAATGAGACATTCCTGGACATTCAATTATATTTTCGGTTCCGCGCTTCAATACTATCAAGGACACCTCAATATTTCAGCCCTGTATGCTGGTAGTCATTTTTGTGACGACACGCTTAGAAGGCTTAGATTCCTCAATCTTATATTTACGCTTTCTGTATACACCGTGGTTTGTGCAGTCTGACGAGGTTTATTTGCGTAATCATTACTTCAAGATTTGCTCTCCAGCAACAACTAGAAGCACTATTATATTTGCTTGAAGATTGTTTCTTATGCGTGTAGTGAAACTATTCAATTAACATTTTACGGTGGTCTGCAAGTGCTTAATTGTGGAGGAATGTGAGTGTGCAGTGAAGAGTGAAAATTGTGTTTGTGTTTTACCTTTACCAATATTTCCGTTATCATTCGATGAAATGTTCATGTCAGCGGGTTCAGACATGTAGCTTTCTCAAAAGTAACTAGTGGTGCTACAGGATGGCACAGACTTTCCCGTATTTGTTTTCTATTTCCTTGGGTCTGGGCTAGCTATTCGGAATTACCACATACTCGTGCCAGCTGTCATTTATTTCCTTACAAAGTATATTTTTTGACATTTTCTTGGCTTTTCAGTTTCCTAATGGTAGAACGGAAATATTAATTTTTAGGTGGAAGCCTACGACATGGTAGGCGAAACGTCGGCCTCTCTGCCAACGACGCGGCGTCACCCGGACAGCCCAGAAGTTATACGTACGTCACCTGCCCTGAGGAAGCCTACGACATGGTAGGCGAAACGTCGGCCTCTCTGCCAACGACGCGGCGTCACCCGGACAGCCGAGAAGTTATGGACTCGAGCCGCGGAAGCCTACGTGTAAATCGTAAGTATGGTTTAGGGCGCTAGCAGTATTCACAGACGGACAGACACACGTTTTCCTTTCAATAGGTTTTTCGATATCAAGGACCTTACAAAAGAGGGTTTCTGGCTACACCACGTGTTAGGGGATTTTTTTTCTTAATTTAGCAACTGGTTTTATCCCCTTTTTCGTTATCACGGCCCGGTAATGAATTTTTTTCCGCCTAAAATTCGCCGTTCTTTCGCGCAGCATTACATAACTTTCCCTATACTACGTATATCACGCCGTGTATACGTACGTATACGGGAAAGTAAAAAAGCTAAAGTTTTTGTGACTATTACGTAAAGCTAAAAACGAATTCAGAAAGAATATTAAATAATTACTTCAAATGTTGTCTTTAAAAGAAGTGTTGGGAATTGTTCCAAGAAAATTCTCCATGATATTGAATAAATATTTATTGAAAATTTCTTTTAAACATCAATTGCATTGTTTTATTTTTATTTGTTATTGTGTTAGTTCATTGAAAGTTACCTTATAGATTTTTAAACAAATAAACACGTTTCGTTAACTACTTTCCCTCTTAGAATAGAAAAAGAAGGATAGGGGTGAGTGTGGGTTCTAACATGCGAGAGTTCTCGTACGGGTACGCGGAAGTAACAGGGGAAAACTTGTGCTATGGCACAACACAAAGAACAAACTTTTTAAAGTAGCAAAAGTAAAATAGCTTGAAATAAATGAAAAACAAAAATCAAAACGCACTATCGGACAATACTACGTGAATTCATTAAAGAGCAATTAAATTTAAAATTATAGAAAGAATAGCGCAAGTCACTCGACAACTGCCAACGATCGCAGTCGAAACGCACGATTTAACTGTTGGCGGTATATGGAAGTATGTACATCAACGCCCAGCTGCAAACTCATATTGTTAATAATACTCCGTTTGATATTAAACTCAAGGGCTCGGTTTGTTAAGATATTAAATTTGCAAACATCGTTGAGCAACATTGAACATGTACCGAAGTGAAGGTCTAAGCCTACTAAATATTTTCTAACGGTAATAAATGATATTTAGTACCCAAAGGTGAAAATATTAGTGTGATTATTTTCGGCTCGGAATTTATTTTCTTGAGGTACTTAGGTACTTAAGAACACAGAAAATAATCCAATACTTTTTAGTACTACAAATAATTTTTCAATTTTCGCATCCCAACAAGCTGACACCCTGAGTCTCCAAAACCCCGTCTGTTCCTCATAACAAATCAAGGAAAGTTAAATAATATTGCAAAGAGTAGGTCTGTACTTCTCCGATCCGGTATTTTCGCACTACTTTACTTGGCTCTCTCAAAGAGTAAAAACCTTGTGACTATCAAGGAAAGGAAAGCGAAAAGCTAACTCTTAAGGAAGATTGAATAATTTCTTCAAATATTGTTTTTAAAGAAGTACGAATTAGTTCCAAGAACATCTCTCTTATAATCTGAATAAACTTTTATTGAAAATTTATTTCCAACATCAATTGCATCAATTGCATTGTTATTTTTGTTTGATATTCCGTAAGTACATTAGAAGTTCCTTTCCTCCTTAATGGAAAGGATAGACAAATGGATAGGTAAAGGGTGGTGTTGAACATGCGAGAGTTGTCGCACGGGTACGCTAGTGTATATGAAATACCCGAAGTGTAAATATTAAGGATGTGAGAAGTATTTATCGCCATTTGGAAATGGACTACTGGCGAAGAAACTGTGGATTGACATTGTTGGACAAAGTAAGAAACTAAGAAATTAGAAGAAAAGCAGAAGTGAGTTTCAACATAATTGATACCATTGAAATTAAAAGGCTTAAATGGTATGGTCCTTTAAACAGAATGGGTGAAGAACGATGGCCTCTAAAGCTCCGGAATTGGACACCAACATCACACAGAAGACGAGGAAGACCCAAAACAGCATGAAAAGGAAGGAGTAGAGAAGGCAATGAACAGAAGAGGATTAACTGCAGAAGACTGCAATGACAGACTAAAATGGAAACTGGGATGTGAGAGACGCCCAATGGTGTAAAAGTACTCGCAATACTACTACTACTAGAAGTATTTAAAAAATACATTTAGTAAGTTACCATATTGTATTTCTAGAACGTGTTATACTTCGATTCATTTACAGTCAGATCCTTTGAACAGATCATCAGCTGTTACGATGTCATACGATCAAGAGCTTAAACGTCGCTACAGTGGCGTAACTATGGTGACGTTCAATGTGTCCCGATTGGATGACACCGTAGCAGATGATGATCTGTGAAAGTCACTGTAAATGAATCGAAGTACTGTTAAGTATCCCTTATCCGTATCCGAATTAATCTATCTCAGCAAATAATGTATTGCATGAAATCTGAAGTCCCTGATGACTGCACGTACAGAACTTACATTTGTATTTGCTACGTTAATATTAATAATATAAAACCACACTTTTTGAAACGCCCACATGCACCATCTGGAGGAGACGTAACTAAACAGGGCAAATACGATGGAAACGAAGTCGCAACGCACCTTTTGTGCACAGTGTTAAATTGAGTTCATTCACACTACAGGTAGAATTAATCCTTTTTATGTTTGAATAGATGAATATGATAAACGAATACCCGAGGAATTAAAATTGAATACGGTTTTGAAATTCCCTTACAATTTAATCGTACGAGTTTCCACTAGTTTATTTAAAATAATAATAAAATAAATTTTTTTATTACACGAGCGGGCATTATCCATTTTTTGCCGTAAGGGACCCATAAAATGAATTTTCTTTCGAATAATCGCCGTTTTTCTGCTGTATTACAAGACGTTCTTTATACTTCGTAAGTAATTTGATTACGTTTAGTACGATTTGCAGAATATAGTAATTGTTGAAGCTACAACACACTTTTAAAATAGAGTTATTTCAAGAACGAGGAATGCAGTTATCCTGGTTATGACTGATTTACATAGTTTGTGGGATAAAGTTGAGATGGTGAGGTGTTCATTTTGTGAGATCGTTTTGTGAGCAAGTCTAATAGAACACGTGTTTCTTCATATTTAATATTCGTGTCTTTTAAATTTGAACCATGCTCTGAACCGTCATTTCTCTTTATTTTCTTTGAGTTCAACTGCTCAACGCTCGTGCATTTCTAAATACCCGCATCTGAGATATTTATCTAAATTTCAAATAATTCGCCGTCATATATCTTCCAATTTTAATTTTATTAAGTATGCCAATATTTTATCATTAAATTATATTATGCTTGGTCCATGTATTTCGAACATACCATTACTTATTATAATAAATAAATAATTCCAGTAATTGTGCATTTGAGCCATTCCACGTCAAATCGCACAAGAGTTGACACGACATTTTTTAAAATGTGCAATATTTTTTTCTTAAGTCTGGACATCAAAAAAAGAGACACGTATTTTTTATTTGCCTGAAAGTTGATTATTTGTGTAGTTATGGCTATATTAAATTTGGGAATTTACAGGTACTTCACAAAATAAGATCAATTATCTCTCCGAATGTACTAAATATAAAAACGTTTAATTTGTGTCATTTAATACTTTGAAATGTGTATTTTATTCCTCTGTAAATACATTTTTCAAAAACTTTTTTCAGTTTAAAAAATGTATTTTTTTTAAAAAAAGTAAAATTTCCATATAAACTCGATGAGATAAAAATTTGGAAAAAATTTAGGCGTGTTCCTTGTCCAATTTTCTATAAAATACAACAAGAAAAAAGTGGGCACTCCACACACACAGTTCTAAGAAAATCAATTGTAAATATGAGGGTACGCTCTGCCTACCCATGCACTAACGAATTGTGTTCGGCCAGTTTTTGATGCAAGAGCTGAAGAACTCAAAAAAGAATGACCGTCTGCCTGATAAGGGTTTCAAGAGTTATTAGTATTTCAGATGTTCACTCTGCACCCAGAATGTATGACATTGTGTCATACATATTTTTGTGGGTAACACCATGGGTGACTTGTGGGTCACCTATGTTCTTATAGGTGAGAGCGAAACGAATTGAAATACGAGCCATTCCACGTCAAATCTCACTCGTTTTCACACGACTATTAAAAAAAAATAAATAACAGGAATATATGGCATTCATTCTGGACATCAAAAAAAGAGGCACGTGTTTCTTTATTTACCTGAAAATTGTTTATTTGTGTAGTTTTGCCTATATTAAATTTTGAAATTTACGCGTACTTTGCAAAATATGATTAATTGACGCTGTGAATGTACTTAACATACAAATTACTGGTTTGTTTCGTTTAATTTTTTGATATGTGTATTTTATTCATCTGTAAATTACTTTCTTAAAAAACAAATATTTCATTAAAAAATTGTAATTATTTTTAAAAAACGAAAATTTCTTTATGAACTCCCTCAGATTAAAATTTGAAAAAATAGGCATATTTCTTGTTCAATTTTCTACAAAACATAACAAGAAAAAAGTGGGCACTCAACACGTACAGATAAAAATAATCTAATGTAGTTATGGTATTCGGGCGCGTGGTTCCAGCCCCTGCACTAACGAATTGTGTTCGATCAGTCTTGGATACTAACGCCGACGAACAATAAAAATAATGGCCCTCTGCCTGATTTGGGTTTCAAGAAACATTAGTAAATAATATGTTCACTCTTTCCCCAGAAGGAATGGGTGACAGCAAAACGAATGCTTTACTCGTGTCAGAAATGTCCTCGAATTTTTCTGCAGTCCCTTTGCGTCCTAGGGACGGGGTGCCATCTTGACCTTGCTAGTGAAGTACAATCGACCACTTGTCAAGGGAAAAGATAAAATTTTCTCAACATTAGTTGCAATGCGCAATACTTATGAAGACAAGAGTGCTAGTATTTGTTCTGTGAATCGTGTGTACACTGTGCAACATGAGTGGCGATCAGCGTATGAGATAGATGTTTCAATCCATTTAAACTTTCTGATCACGATTTTTAAAAAAGAAAATTTCCAAGACGCGTAAACCACGATTTGCTGGTGACTTTACAGGAGTCATTAGATTGGCGAATTTGTGATTCATTTCGGAAGAAAGGGAATCGGCTTCCAAAACGGCCTTTTCTTAATGAAGATAGCATCGAGATCAGTGGCTCCCGTGGCATTAACGAAAGTAGCGGAACGTCCAGTGAAAAAGGTGGAAATCAAGGAAGTGACAATTTAAGCTCTTCAGATATATAATATACAATAAAATTAAACGACTCTTTGCAGCAACCGAACACATGATAAAAGTGTCTAAAACGTTGGCTGAAGAAAATGGAATTTTGTCCAGAACTCAAGTAAATTCGGTAGGGCATTAAAGCTGTGCATTGTGACGAACGTTCAGGAATTCTATGGTAAGCGAGTACTTGTATTTAAAAGAGTTTTGAGGGACCAGAAAATTTCAAAATGTCAGTCAATACAAGAGTCAAGAATACGTCATTTAATTACTTATAAATTGTTTATAAATTAATATTATTTTCATATATTAATATACATAAATACTATTATTTATAAATTCAATCATGAAGTTTCACCACCTCAAGAAGTACTTAAATTACTGCTTCATCCAAAGAAACCGACGACCAGTAAAGCAAAGAACGTGTCTATTCCAGCAATCTATTACAAACTGGTTCGTAAAATATTAATATCTTTTAAAGTTACCGAGATTCCACTTTGATTTTTTCTGGGCTTATTATCAATACTCTAGTGCGTTTATAAATATTTTTTTAATTTTTAGCTCATCGAGTTTACAAAAATATTCAATTTTCAAAATTTCAGTTTTTTTAAAAATATTGAAAATTCAAAAACTTAAATATTTTGCAAAATTGTAAAAATTAAACATGTTTGTAAGTTTCGAATGGAATTTGAACGGAATTTCTATAATTGGTGTATTCAAATGTATGATATTTTTAAGTTAGTGATGTGCATCATTTTTAGCAAATTTCATTCTACAATATTTCCGAAAATAATAAAGTTATAAAAAATCAAAATACACGTGTTCACTTATTTGATCCATATAATAAATAGAAAAATTTAGAAAATAAAAAAATATTAAGGTCAAATTTTGGTCTTTTTTGTGCGATTTGACGTGGAATGGCTCATTTACCAGAATTATTTATTTACTTCTTATAATAAATAATGGTCTGTTAGAAATACATGAACCAAATACAATATAATTTAATTATAACAAAATGAACAGATAAACATTAAACTTTATTTATTTTCTTAGAGGTGCAATTAAGTATTCTCGCTGAAAGGGTCGGTACGAGATTTTTTATCAACTCAAAAGAAACACATTTATTTCTCGTCGGGTTGTGAACTAATACTCTCGATATTAATGTACTTGAGGGTATCAATTAATTGTTATGACCCAGTTTGACGGTTCATCTTGGAATGTCAAAAATTTCTATTTCAGACCGAATTATTTTTCAGTGAGAGTCTGGAGGTACTAGTGAATAATTCATGAACAAATATTTATTTTTTACGAAAAAGGTAATGTTTATTATTGAAACTAGAGGTGGTGTACATAGCGCAAACTTCACGTTATTCAGAACGAAAAAGTAATGTTATGATGTGGCAATTTCTATCCTCTCTTGAAAATTTCAAACAAATGCAAACTAAGCACCTGTGGTGCGTATCTGCAATTATTTCGATAGTCAGGAACAATATTTTTTATTATTTATACAAAATAAATAAATATGAATAAATATGAAGCGTTACGATATTTGAAGCATATTATACAGACACGCAATGATCATTTCATATACAAATTAAACATCGAGAAGTGAAGACCATCGAAAATCGCTTTATAAATGCCTACTTAGTAACTAATTACGGTATCATTGCGTAATATTCATCTAATGGTATAGGGTCTAAATTCTGTGTGCCTGTATGTATTTTCTTCCCGACTTTAATATAGTTGAATGTCCCATTTTATTGAACGTAGAGAACGTATTGAACATTAACATTAAAAAACTAAAGCCTCCTTATGGTATCCCTATCAAATCCAATAATGAGATGTTATTCTGAGAATTTCAAACTGATATGTCACATCGTTCCCATTGTCTACTTACGCCACGTGAAAGATTATATTGAATATAATAACTATTACTAATTAACTAATTAGATAACTTTTTATGATTAAATTACTCCTAAAAAATTCTAAGAAAAGAAGTGCGGGAAATTCGAGTTTAAAAATTGCCTAATTACGGGCATAATTACGCAAAACTACTCATTTCTGCGGAAAATTAAACATGACATTTGAAGAATTTTTTTTGATAAACTGATTTCATGAAGGAAAATAACTTTATCTTCTTTATTGTAGTTGTCGTAAGATGCCGATAAAATTTTGGACATTTCCGATCTGCAAAAATTCAGAGATAACAAAGGAAATGCAACATACGTCTTTTGCTCTATCAGAGGAAAAAATATAAAGAAAAATTTGGAGTCATTTTCTAGAACATTTTTTAGACAATGGTGTTGGACTTCATGTAAAGTATCCCCCAAAATCAAAATATCCATTTCAAATTCAAGGGACCTCGACATCAGTCATAGAGATTGGGAAATATTAATTTTGGAGAAAATCCTACTTACATTTTAGATCGTTCACAGACGTACAGGCGATTTGCTACCAAACTTGGATTCTGACTATACGAGTGCATTATGAACAAAAATTCACGTTTTTTACAAGGGCCTGACAAAAGAGTGTTTCTGTCGAAAAATCATTATTTTGAATAGTAGAACAAAATTTCATTTCTTTAACACTAAATTCAGTGCTTTGCAATTCCAAAATTTCCTATAATATATAGATTCATAGACCATAGCAAAGCAATTTTAGCGAGATCCTAAAGGGGCCACTAGGTGAAATTTTGAGTTATTTGCGAATGTTGCTACTGATTGCCATGTCGCATGAAGGAATAATTTACTTCCTCTGATATTTGTAATAGTCGTTTGGACACTGCGTTCTTGAAAACCAACAGGCGGGTGCATGCAAGATTTAGACCTCAGAGTTCCCAGAAAAAGCGCGTATTTGAGTGCGTGTGTACGTATCTCTCATTTCTCTGCCACGGAAGCAATGGGTTTGAGTTCTCCGCTGTCGGTCGTATTTTCTTTCATTTATTTGTGTTTTGCACAATGACAAAGATGTTTGTCTCAGGTAATTTTGTACTACTACGCGACGTGTACTTCGTGTAAAACATCGGCATGTTTGGATTATTTTACTAACTTATGGTGAGTTGAGTTGAACATGGTGTCTTTGCAATTCTGTTCCTGTAGATGGTCCCTCATTTCTGCGCGTCGCGGCCGTGGATATTTAATTGTTTGGCTCCTTCACTCAAACTGCGACACTGAAATGAGCGCAGCAAAAACTACCGAATTCTACCGCCTGATATTGTGTCAATAGCACATCATTTTCCAACGATCCGGTCGGTTTTTAATTTTGTATGAAGACATTCTATCCAAGAAATCATTTTTGGTAGTATATTCTTAAGTCATAAGTAATAGCATGCAAAACACCCAAATTTGTATGTCATTCCAGTTGCTAATTCTTTACGATACTTAATCAAGGGTTGCAAGAAATTATTTTATAGATGTTGGAAGAAATATATTATGTATGTACCGTGATAATTCTCAAAAATAACGGCAATATTATCATGCTGTATGATTCTGGTTATGTAGCCGTAATGTGTTCTGTAAACCTAATAAAAATTTAATATACTGACGTGCTGGGCAGTAGATAATTTGTATTTGAACTGACCCACTCTCAACATTTCATTTTCACTTCAAGAGATCAAGATATGCAGCATTGTTAAACTATTTTTAAATAAATTAAAGCCCGTCGTGGACATTTCGTGTACTTTCCTTCCCGATTCCGAACAACGGCCACCGTCCGAAACGAGTCAGCGCCACAAAAATTCGTGACCACTCCGCCGCAATTTAACACGCGCTTCACTTTCAAGTGTCCGTCTCCCTCCGGGCGGCCGATAACTGGATGATGGTGCAGCGTGGCATGACTCGGGGCGAGGCGTCTGGCCTTGATCTCCCCTCGCCAATGCCAGTGCGCGAGGTCACTCAATGAGCGCCCCTCCCACGTGGGGACGTTGAAGCGGATGACCATCGGCCCAACTGGCCGGGCGGCGGGCGGCCGCAGCCTTGCAGCGAAGGCGGAGCGGCGGCGCGGGGCCACACGAGAATTCGCACTACGTTAATAACCATCTATACTTCGGTTTTTCATTCTTGACTCACGGGGGGGGTCCATAAAATGGTATATGTCACGGTATTTCGCGTCGTTCTTGGTGTGCCGTTAGGAGTCGCATGTTCGCCACTGTATCGAGCAGTGCTGGCGATCATGCGACTCCTGGCGACACAACTGAGAACGACGCGAAATACCATGAGATATTCCATTTTGATGACACCCCCCGTGTGCCAAGAAAGAAAAACCGAAGTACAATAAATAAACTAGGAAAACCAGGCAGACGTTCTGACTTCATCTCCCTCTTTCCCATCCCATCTGTCTTTCTCACTGTCTCTCCTTCCTTCCCTCACCCTGTTCCTGTCTCTGCAGCTCTCTGTCCCTCTCATTCACATTTACTTGCAGATTCTGCACGTCCCTAAGCAGGCGAGGTAATAACGGGAAGTGCCGGGCCAGCAAAAACGTAATAGAATGTTCAAGAAGAGCTCATTCTGTAGATTACAGGTTTGTGAAACGTTTCTTTGAGGCCTTTGGTCTCAAAATTTTAGTTTTTAAGGCCCAGAACGTTTCGTTTAGGAGCCGAGTGTATTGCGGGTTGCATTTGACGTGAATATTTAGTTTTGTTCTTCAGCGCCATGTAGTGGAGTTACAACAGAATTAACAGGACGTAAACCTTCTGGCTGAAAAACACCTAGAAGTGCCAACTTTGACGGAAATCACAACAAAATATTATGAATATTGTCAATCTTAAAAAGGAGAAAATATAAAATTGATTGCCTGAGAATATTTCGTAATTCCTTGCATAACAAATAATATGATCATTAGACCCGTATGTGTACTACATATATCCCGGAAGGTAATGGTGCTCTTTCCCCCTTGGAACGCCAGATTACGGCGTCAATCTACATTGCTTGTAGAGATTTCCCCCTCTAGATATTAATATATCCGTCACCACTACACCGCCTCAGCAGCCATAACCTCTGAACTTCTAACAGGAGTGAAAGTAAAGGAGAGTATAGGGGATGTGTGTATGTAGGGGGGATGGGTGTAATTGATTAATGATTTCGGGTGCATCAACTGCTAAGGTCATTGGTCCTGTAAGTGTAGTGCAAGTTTTTCTTGGGAGGTGGCGGTGATCTTCCCCCGGTAGATGGTGAGACCTACCGTCGGCTAACTGTTTTCCCAATCTGGTAACTCCCACCAGTGGGGTATCGCCTCAGCCGGAACAAACTCTGGAGTTGCCGACCGGTCTCCCGACATGTGTGATAGTGTAGTACATGTAAGTGAAAGGGAGTGTATGTAAGGCTTGAAGATAGGACAAGAAAGGGAAAGAGACTATCGCGCGTGGTCAGTAGCTCTTTTGATAGGGTACTGCTGCAGCATTCGCGTGGTATTGATCGGAGAAACCACGGAAATCTACCCATCAGAGCAGCCGGTCGCAAACATTCTCCTCCAGACAGTGACTGCATTCGATTCAGCTACGTAACTAGTATCCAAAATCTGCCAGCACTGAGACTCGAACCCCAGGACCTCCTAGTCAGAGGCACTGCTGTGACATCAGTTGGTGCCCTAAGCCACGTATCCCGGTGTGTGTGTGTGTGTGTGTGTGGTGTGTGTGTGTGTGTGATAATAAGCAAAGGATCGCTAGCGTCGCGTTTGGGACTCGAATTCAGGAACCGGTTTTCAGAGACGCTGCAGTAGCAAAAACTAGTAGCCGTGAGCCATCTCAATAGGCGAAATTACAAGAAATTACCGTAATTTTGCAACCATAAAAACGAGAAATATCTGTTAATTTTGTTCCAAAATGTTGAGAAAGTGCCAAAAAATAATATACGTTTTCTCACTAATTATTTTACTCTTAAAATTACTTGGGAAAAATTGAACTTGACATTTGGCTGTTTTCTTTTATCAGTCGACGTTTTGAAGATATATGCCCATTCTTCTGACAATAAAATAAGCATAAATGATACTGTACATCATGTTTGTTATTGCAGCCAAACAACAAAACATTCTATGCTCACAGAGACCGTCATATTTGCGTATGCCTTGAACACGACCAGTTCTAAACTACATATTCAAGAGAAATTATATGAAAGTGGATATTTTCACTTCAGATGCAGTTCTAATACAGGTGGAAAATCGTTTCAGTTAGAGCTCATAAACATGCTTCGTATGATTGGCAGAAACGAAAGTAAACCTTTGTATTAAATATACATATTATAACAGAATTATACATATAAATATACATATTATGGTATATTTCAGCATCCTTCAATTGAATTGAATTTTATCAGATCACTACTTTCGTACATAATGTTTCTTTGCTAGAACTTACAAGTTCGTATTCTGTGAATTTTGTGGAATACAAGTAGTAGTTAATGAGGTTTTGTTCCATCATCATTTCAGTTTATTTTAGTCATAAACATTGTCTTGGACAACCAAAACAAAAACATACTTCCCAAATTGTTCAGTTTCATCCCAACCTTGATATAAAGTATAAGAGTTACAGAGTTGACATAAGAACAGCCAAGGTACCACCCTTAAAATATTTGGCCGGCCGTCCGATTTGATTTCGAGTGCTTCGTGTGGTGCATTCAACATACTAAAATTTACTCTACCACTACAAGGAGACTCATCCATAGAAATAATAACAAACAAAAGATGCCCCAATGTGTTCCGTGAAGTTTGTTGGCCTATGCCCTCTCACCGGGAGGCTCTAGGGTTCGAGTCCTGACGGTGGCAGTGGCAGGATTTTCGAGGCTACCTAGAGAGCTAGGGACGAATTCAGCCGCTATCTGGAGGAGAAATCTAGCGGTCGACTGCTCTGATCGATAGTTTTCCTGTTTTCTTTCCCAATCAACTCGAAGCGAAGAACAATTCCCCAAACGAATAGGCCCGGGACCGCGCCGCGATCTTTCCTCCCCAACGTTATTCTACCCTCACCACTTACGCACTCATTCACTTACATGCACTACTCTACCGCAGATGTCGGGAGACGAGTGGGAGCTTAGAGGTTGTCCCGCCTGCGGCGTGCCTCGCTGGGGGAAGACATCTGGTTGGGAACTCCTCCAGGCAGACTTGTAGCTTGGTGTCGAATCTACCCATCCAGAGAGGGAAGATACCTCCCGCGATAATAGGGAATTTTAGCGCCAGGCGTAAGAAGACATTCTTAAACTCTATTGATTACGTGACTGACAACTTTACACAGTCGTAATAACAACATTCAGAAGAGTTTTAGCTAATAGCGTCATTGCACTATGCATTGTGACCAAAGAAGCATTTCAAGCGTTGAACAAAGAAGTTGCATAATATATCAAAGAACGTAGGGTAGTGGTGAAAACATTTCACTCACGATATGAGTCAAGAGTGTAACAAATCTACATTGTGCACGAAGTTTTAGATTTTGTGGCCCTCCGCGATGAGTATGCAGTCTGGAATTTTGAATCGGCTTTTCTTGAGAATGTAGGAAGAATCTTAAAACAGCGTTCGGTAAGAGCATCAGACATAACCTAACCCAAAGATATGATTTCAACTTCATTTTCGTAAATTCCTTTCCAGTCACCTCTCCAACATTTCCCGTTATTTCTTGCCAGCGTTGTGGAGTTCGTAAGGAATAATTGCAACTGCCTTACATACGAGAATCAATTTATCAGAGTTGGAAAAATGCAACCTTTCCCGTTTTTAGGCGTCCATTTTGCCGCTGGTAAGATGACCGTAGACTCCTAAAGGCGTGCACTATTTACGAAGGTTTAAGGTCGTACCTTTGACCTAAGGGAAAAAGTTATGACTTCAAGGTCCGTCACGTGACTGTTAATGCATAACGCCGCTACCTTACGCATGGCGCTGAAACTCCCTAATAACATGCAATGCACTTACTTAGTGACCTTAACAGTTGACGTGCCCGTGATCACCAAACAACCAGTCTTTGGGCGACGGCGCAGATAACCTATGGGGATAGGACAAAGGGGCGTTCTGGTGCACGATAATGCAAAATTTTTCGAACGGAGTTTCTGTTTTTGGTTGTAAATTATGACATCTTAGATTATGTCAAAGTGCAAAGTGCCACTAGAAATACATGGTGTGCTATAAGAAATTCTCTTTCACCTTTTTCAATATCTCTTATAGTTGTTTAGTTAGATTCCACTTCCTGAATACGTGCGGCAAAAAATTGCTCTGAAGGTATAAAAACAGCAATTTAAAGCTTATTTTAATTAAAACCTTATTTTAGAAGTTTAGCGCAGAGTGATGCGTATTTTCGTCTCAATTTGTATTCCAAGTTCTACAGGCCTCGAAGGAGCTTCGATAAAATTGTAATTACGTAGACGAAATGGTTTTTGAGAAATAGAGGTTTGTTAGGCTCAGTCTCGCTGTTCAGTATGACCACTAGATTTTCGCAATTTTGAAAAAAAAAAAAGAGTATTTCCCCGTTGTTACTAAGCGAATGAAAGTAAGCTTATATGTACAACGATTTCTCTCTATTGTGTGTAAAGGTATTTTTTATATTTAATTTAAAACGTAAAGCAAAAATTTTGGATAATGATGTCAAAATTATTTTATTTTTCGCCATTTTCAATGAGCCTCAAAACAGCCCCGACCACATTTGGTGACACTCTGTACTTCTACATGCAATAAGGTGTCATAATTAAATATTGTAAAAGAGAAATCATTTCCGAAATATTTTTCATACTCGTGGGCTACTACACCTTGCTCTATTGAGGAGGGCATGAAAACTGCATTGCGCGGTACGCTTGGCGTGAACGATAATGCTTTATCCAACATGTCACTTACTCCAAATCATCGTATGCATTGTCCTTAATTCTAATTCTCAGCTATTCTATGTCTGAAGAAAAAACACGATTTAAAAAAAAACAACTCTTATTCAGGTGTTTGTGGAAAATTCTCAAAGTTTGACTCCAAATTCCGTGAAAACTGTTAATATTAAAAAATATTATGTCTGATATAATTTAAATATCTAATATTATAAAATGTATTTCGTTAATAGAAACAAGTCTGCAGCTTCAATAATGAAGGTGTAGGACAAGTTTAAACAAAAAGGCTTTTGAAATTTTCGAAATTTCAGACTCGTTAATGAAAAATCACACATATTTATAAATCCATTTTCCACCATTCGAACTAAATAAAATATCCTTTGAAAATTATACTAGTATATTATGTGGCGTTGTATACAATATTTATGTAAACGTCATTGCTTGGAGTAAGTAAATACTGCTATCTAATTTTCATAAAAATACAAAATATCAAATGTCCTACACTGTCCTACATCTAGAAATAAAATCCAACTCGAATTATCTAAGAAAACATCAAAGGGCATGCAGTATTTATCATTTTGTGCACATTGATAATCCTATTTTACGTTTCGTCTTTCTACTACACATGACATTTTGTATATAAAGAATACATCCATATTGAACGCTCCAATCGGGAGAGGTGGCCCAGGGCAACATCTGATGTCACTGCAGTTCCTCAGACCGAAAAGTCCTAGGTTCGAGTCCACACAGTGGCAGGGGACATTTCGACACTAGATAGATAGGTGGATCGAGTTCGGTAGTTGTGTAGAGAAGAATTCCAGCGGCCGGTTGCTCTAATCGGTTGTTTTGCGTGTTTTTTTTTCAATCAATAGCATGTGAACGCGAAAGCAGTACCTAGCAAACGGACCACAGACCGCGCCCGCTTTTTCCTTTCTCTCCCTTGTCCTATCCTCATCCCTTACTCACTCACACACACACACCACTTACGTGCATGTAACAGGGCACTTACGTGCCCCGCTTGGAGCTTGTCCCTGGTGAGAGGTACCTGGTTGGGGAAAACTCTAGCCAGGAAGCTGACAGGTAAATAGGCACCGGATCGCACAATTCCAACTGGGTAAGATCACCAACACCTCCAGAAAAACATGCACTACACTTACGGAGATAATGACCTTAGTAGTTGACGCGCCCTAATCATCAATCATATAAATCAACTGTATGCTCTAAAACCAAACTACCTGTATTCGAGTGCATTTATTCATCGGCTAGTAATGCCGTTTGTTCCCATCAATTACACACTTATTCATAATTTGAAGCTCAATGATTTCAAAAATATTTTTTTAAATATACTGAAATTCTTTCAAAGATGAAAAGTCCAAAAATGTTGGTAAAGATTTTCGAAATTAATCATTTCGCAAGTTATACAAGTCGAATGTCAGCCAAGTCCAAAAATATCAGCCAAGTCCAAAAATGTCAGAGCAGTGCAAAAGGGACAGCCAAATCCAAAAGCGTCAGCCAAGTCCGAAAAAGTCACGCGGACGCTTTCAACGCGAATCAAGATCAGATACTTTAATGTAGTTGCAACACATTAAGACCCATAAATTTGATTGTCTCAATGACGTCACAATGGCATGGTCTGAAGCTATGTTATTCCCAGTTGCTGGAGCGCAGTGCGGAACCGCCCAGAGGAAATTCCACGCGCGCCGCATCCGCTGAGCCAGCGATTCGCATTGCGGCGGCGGCGGCGACCTCCCTCCGCCTCCTAATGAAGACGCACGGCCTGGATACGCCTCATTATCCCATCGGCAGACGGTGCCCCCTCCGCCGCCGGCCCCCTCCCGCCCCCGCCGCAGCTGCCTGTACTGCCCGTAGCTCGCAGCCCGCCGCCGCCGCCGCCGCCGCCGCCGCCAGCGCCGCCGCCCGTCGTCCGCCATCGCCGCCTCCGCGCACCCGAGATCCGACGCTGGGACGCCCGCTTCGCCGGCTGCATTCGCATAGGGCAGAATTGGCTCCCTGCCTTCGCTCCTTGCAAAACCGCACTGCTCGCTCCACACGCCCGCTCGACACGCCCGCTCCACACGCCCGCTCCACACGCCCGCTCCACACGCCCGCTCCACACGCCCGCTCCACACGCCCGCTCCACACGCCCGCTCCACACGCCCGCTCCACACGCCCGCTCCACACGCCCGCTCCACACGCCCGCTCCACACGCCCGCTCCACACGCCCGCTCCACACGCCCGCTCCACACGCCCGCTCCACACGCCCGCTCCACACGCCCGCTCCACACGCCCGCTCCACACGCCCGCTCCACACGCCCGCTCCACACGCCCGCTCCACACGCCCGCTCCACACGCCCGCTCCACACGCCCGCTCCACACGCCCGCTCCACACGCCCGCTCCACACGCCCGCTCCACACGCCCGCTCCCACTCGGTTGAGTTCAGCCTGCTCTGATGGGCAGCTTTCCGTTTCTCCGATCAACATTAGGCGAATGCCGGAGCAGTACCCTAAGAAACGGGTCACGAACCGCGCGCGATCTTTCTTTCCTCTTCCTTGTCATATCCTCACCTGTTACACACACACTAACATGCACTACACTACGGCACATGCCGCGAGACTGATCAGGAGCTTAGAGCTTGTCCCGGTTGGGGCGGTGCCCCGCCGGTGGGAGGTACCTGATTGGGGAAAATACTGCCAGCCAACGGGTAGACCGGAGCTGCATGTTGCCAGTCAGCGGGGAAGGTCATTGCCACATCCCACGATAAAAACATGCACTACTCTTACAGGGCTAATGGCCTTAACAGTAGACGCCCGGAATCACTAATGAATCAATCCGCGCCCAAGCCCATCTGGAAACTTGTCGAAGTTCTCGTCTTCCTTTTCTCTTCCCGACACCTCCGGTCCCCTCGACTTTACTTCTCCTCTTTTACTCACGCACAATGTCCATCATCTCCCTCAAAGCTCCGCGATCTCCTCTGCATCTGGAGTTTCTCATTCTTTTGGTATCATTATCCTCACTTTGTCTATTATAATCTAGTCTTACAAAAAGGAAAGGAAGGTCTTAAAAGAAAATTAAACATATTGTCAGGCTGAAAATCGAACCCAGATACTATGGGTGACAATAACGTGCGCAATCGTGACACTCTATTGATTTGATGAGATACGGTAGGCTTTTGTGTACTGCGTTCAGTTCGCAACTGTCCTGTGATTCTTCACATATCGTTTCAAAATTTCGCGAAACTACTAATATTCTCAAAAGCATGAAATGATTTGAAGATCTAATATTCACGAATATATTGTATTGTATTAGAATTCTCTATGTTCAATAGAAGAGGTTAGAAAACAAAATTTTAATTTTCCAATTCACAATCTTCCTGAGAAGTGAATGTCAAAAGGACATTAGCCATGTTATTAAAAATTAATCTATGTGCAAAAAGTGTAAAGAAATTAGTGGTGCTGTAACAGCACATACTTTTCCATATTATTTCTAACTTTTGCAATTTTCAAAAAATTCATAATTCAACCATAATGATAGTAACATTATCTGTTAGTGCCGTTTGCTCTATTCAAGGGGGGAAATGAAGAAAAAATATAATTCCTTTTTCAAGAAAATAATTATCTAAAACTTGCCTACATTTCTAGGAAAATTACGTGAAACTGCTCATATTTTCGAGAAATTGTTCAAAACCTTTGTTACGGAGTTGTCTTTGAAAAACAGATTTCACTAAAGAAAATAATCTCAATTTTCTATTGGTAGGAAGGCGCCGAAAAATGTTTGATCTTTCCGAAGAAAAAGTCGAATAAAAAAATTGGAACCATTTTTGAAAAACATTTAAAATGTAAACGTTTTTAGTATCCACAAAAATCAATATATCCGTTTAAAATTCGTTAGGCTTTCAGTTTGGTCACATCAACCGATGAATATCAATTTTGGAGAAAACATTGAGAACGTTTTATGTGCTAGGTTTTAAGAGAATACATAAATGGAGAGAGGCGGACAGATAGATATGTTTACGTCAACTAATTTTTAAATTTTAAGGACCTAGAAAAGAGTATTCTGACTAGACAATGTATTAGAGGAAGTACCTTACTACATATACAAACGAGATTTATCCACTTTTACGATACCAGGGTCCCACAATACGAGATTTTCTGTCAAAATTCGCCTATTCTGCCCCTGTATTTCAATACTCTGTACTATATAAGTACGTAGTAAGGAGACTTAGAGTAAATTTCACACGTCAAACGCCGAATTCATCTGTCGAAAATCGGTGTTTTTTTCCGATAGCAGTTGCTATTATCTATACTACGTAGTACGATAACGTAATACTCTCCTGAGTACATTTTTTATTTAGGATACAAATTGTATATTTCTAAATAAGATAATACCTTTATAAAAAATAGATGTATTTCGACAACATATGAATTTTAAATATTTGGCAAGTTGTATTTACGATTAATATGTCAACCTATTAAGAGATATGCATTCGAGACAATTATTACAGTTCCCCTGTGTTCTTAAAAACTAGAGGAGTTCTCGAAATATCGAAATTGTTACATGAAGTTCCTTGAAAAGGGCTTTCCTCACCTGCGCGTCATCAAAGCTGTTCACGTTACTGAAGTTCCTTGAAATAAAACCCGCGAGTTTTCGAACTTGATAACCAACTAATTCTTCAAAGATGCTTTGGTAAAATTAATACAAATACAAGAAAACTGTGCAAGAGTCTTAATTTCTTCGCATGTTCAAACGTCTTCACAGTAGTTTAAATAGGTTTTGGTTCGGACGATATTCCATTTCTCTTATGAATTGAACTGATACAGGGGAACTTTAAATTTGATAATGGATCCTCTTTTCTCGAATGTAGGGCAGTCATATTTGGCAGTGTGTCTCAGCCGCCTCCACTCCTGTTAGATGAGATCTGCCCACGAGCGCCTGCCACACTTGCCAGCGGAGATACGCCGCCTATGGCCCGCCTAGAGGCCGGAAACCACGCCGCCACACAGTGGAGGGGGGCTCTCACTGGGCAAAATTAGAAAAATAAACTAACAATCAGTTTTTCAGTTTGAGAGTACGTAAAACTTGTCTGAAATAAATTGTTATGCGGGTGATTGTGGGTCGTAGACAATAATAAAAAGATACGTATTTCTAGAAATACAGTTCTTTGGAAAAAGATTAAACCAGCAATGGGCCGACAAAATAAAAAATGAAATAAAACAGAAGAAAAGTGGTAACTGATAGGTTTATGGAAATGGCACAATAAAATAAATAATAAAAAGCAAAATACTAGCTGGGAAAAATAGTTCAGATACGAATGATGTTCTGAGAATTGGTATCAACACAATGTAACTGGTGGCGAACAGTTAGTCAAAATCTGTTGCATACAAATCTACAAACAAAAGTTATATGTGCGTACCCATGTTCACGGTTTTGAGTCCTAGCAAATTCTTTGGTTCGTAAGCGTGCAAAAATTGTGCGTTTGCCTCCAGGAAGAATGCTGCCTGATGTTGCAGATTGCTAAAGATATTCAATCCTAAATGACCTCTCTGATTTAAAATCAAAGAACATCTCTTCATTGTCCTAAAAAGACATCTGTTCGTTATTCGATTGCATTGCTGCCAAGAAAGGAAATCGTGTTTCTACATTTCTGCCAACTTTGGGGTGTCTTGCTTCATTATCCCACTGTGCTCTTTAGCGCGGCACATTGGCCTCAATTTTGCGTGAAAATTCTTTCTTCAAGCTCGGTAAAACCAGTGGATTGTCTGAAGAATTGTCTAATTGTTGATTACTTCCTTCGTAATAGTCAATTTTCTAATTAGACAGCTTTTGTTTGTGAGAAAACTGGCAACAGGAAATATCATCTGGGTCAACAATTCAAAATTGACAATGAAATTTATTAGAAACACACTTACATAAAACGTAAAGTAGAAATTCATTAGTGGTATTGGCTAACTCTAATAATTTTCAGAGAAAGTCAGGTCAGATAAGCTGTTTGGCAACCTATAACACACGGAAATCAAGATTATTCCAACATGTTTCACGCATGATATCTGAGAAAGCGATGATTGGTCAAATGTTTTTACATGCCTGATAATATATTTATTCAAAAAGTAATACAATCGTTGAACATGTCGATTTCAGCGTGTTGAAAATAATTTTTAATTTTCTATTCTTTATTATTGAACGTCAAAAAAATTAATATTGTGTGACGTACTTTGAGTGAGAACTGCAATATGTACATTCTTTTGGGATAAATCAATTAACAATCATTAAGAGATCATTACCACAAAACGAATGCTTCCAGAACTGGAAAACGCACTGCAAAGGGTGGCTACACGCTCAAATTATTGGCTTTGAAAACCGTATCACACATTTGTTCAGTTCAGATACATCGGCATGCAACAACAATAGGAGATTGTGAATACGGTAGAGGCCAATCAATGAATGTAAGCGTTGGAGAAGACGAAGCAGATGTCAACTCTCCACGAAATCGATTACTTCATGTTGTAAATGAGACGCCGACTGTGCGCTAACTTATATACTGTGCGGTCAGCCCCCAACTTGTGACAAGATAAAAACACAGCCATCATCCCCCGAAAAATAAAATCGAATAACATATTTGATATAGCAGCAAAGTTGTGAAAAAATAATGAACCCAAATCTTCCAATAACAAAGTACTCGATTCGGACTTAGCCAATCCGCCAATGAAGAGAGGTTAAAGTGAAGTAGATAAGAAACGACGGAAGAAGTGGGAGGTGGTAGAAGAATTATTTTCCACGTACATCATCATACTCCTCACCTTTCACTCTATAAATTGTATTCAATGCAGTAAACTGCAGCAAACAATTACATAGGTACATTTTTACTTTAATTCGTTCAGTGAAATGTACAAAAAACTTACTTTTTACCCCCCTCATTGTACTCTGTGAAACACAAAGAGAAATTATCCTTCTCGACTTACGAATATTCAAGTTACTGGCGGATCCACGGAGTAGTAGGGAATTCATGACCACTATCCAAAGTCACGATTTTTTTTGTAATTTTGTAATTTGTAATTTTAGTAAATTTGTTCAAGTATAGTTACCATATAACGATCTCTTCACTTCCAAAGCAGTATTTCCATTATGAATTTTCTCGTGCATATTTTTATTTAAAGCTAACAATTTGAAACTATTTATGAGAGATCCGAACTGAAATTGTCTCTTCACACTCAAATACTGTCTGGATTCGCCCATTTGCGAACCCTTCCTTCCTTCCTTCCCTCTTAAGATGTAATTGCGAGTCGATGACAAACTTCGAGGTCGAAGCCCCACACAGGCGAATTTTCGACATCAGCAAAAAACGTGTGTTAGCACGTCTCTTCCAGGATGAGAATTCTACAGCCCGGTAGCTCTGTGCAATCGTTTCCTTCGACTTCAAGCCGAAGGTGGAGCAATATCTTAAACAACGGTTCACTTTCCGCACGACAATTTCCTTCCCTAGCCTGATATTCCTGCCAACCCCGTATCGTCGGTGAACTAAAAAAGTGACACGAAAGTAAAAATAAAAATGTTGTATGTTGGTTCTAATAAAAATCTCGCAAGGCAGCCGGTGAATGCAGCAAAACCGTGATTTCGACCGGAGGCACCGCTCAGACAAAGCCGCAAAATGACAATATTTTTTAGATGTGTCACTTTTCTAGTACACCCGACGATATATGCGCTCCTGTAGAGCCGAAAGGCTACCTATGTACTGCGAATGTAAGAATCTTTAGTAACACACAAATTGGGTCATGCCACTAGAGATGCTGAGATCGGGGTTGAATCTCCCGAGTGCTGCACTACGAATCCTTCCTCTTGACATTCAAGCGTATCTGATGCTGTGCATTGGGGAGCTCGGCATTTTCGTCCGCTGTTTCACTGGCAGGCACCGACGCGATGTTCTTGCCCCACACTCAGAAGATTAATGGGACTCGTGGTCAAGTCATTGTACTATTTGGGCCACGAGTCATCTTATTTATGAATCTAATGTCATCACGTTAATTGTATCGCCGTCAGAAATGTTGTCCGTAATTGGGCCGAAGAGAAGTTTAGATCTTCTGAACAGATCTATCTTTGTAATACAGGGAACTCCCTATTGCTCTCCCGTTCTATAAAATTAGCTTTTACATTTTAATGTTTAAGTATGTCATTTGATTTTTTATAAAGTGTTATACTTCAGCCATGTTACTTAAGAGGGGACATTATTAACGAAATTCTTTTTCTCCTTTCAGAGATATAGTTTATGATCGTTTATTATTGGTGTGTGTAAATATTTGTGAACCTAATTAATAACTTCTTCTAATGTTGAATGCACTTCTGATTAAAATAACTCAATGTTGACGAAGAAAAAATATTTACAACACCTTTAATTGAATATAGCGTACTAATATTTAATTACTGTTATTTTCTTGTGTAAACACGTTAATATGTACTTAAAGCGTGATAAAAATGGTAAACATTGAATAAAAAAAATGAAACCACCCTAGATGGGACTTTTTGGTTCTTAATGCGGATTGGATTTTACTGTATTTTATAACCTTTACGGCCCACTTGTCAAGGTTACTGCACCTCCATAGGAGGAATGTTTAACACTGTGTGGTTTTCAGAGTTCAGTAAAGCAATAAATCTCGTCAACTTTGAAATAAATAGCACGTAGCAACAGAACTTCTTTCAGTGTCTTCGCTACGTCAGTTTAGCGACGAGAGAGTAATTTATTAAAAACGGTAAGACAAAATCACTCATTTTCGGGAAGAATTACAACAGTTTCCGGCTCAGACGACACGAGTTCTGGAGTATTATTTGTTCATAATCAAATGAGAACGATTTTATTAAATATAGTACAGCTTTCGGAAATACTAACACATTCACAAAGAAGTGAGCATCATTTATTAAAATTTGCAGGGTACTTTTGAAAATAAGCGAAAGATAAATTTCTAAAGAAGAAACACTAAAAATAAATCATCTTCAAGTGCACTCTCTTTGGTCACGAAACGTACCTAATTCTAGAAAGTAAAGTTCTAAAGAACTATTTGTTAATTCCTTCTAAATTAAAAACGCTAAAGAAAGAAGACGATTTCGTACAGGTGTAGATATGTCAGACTTTGAGGCCGTAATCTACAAAACGAGGTCATTTTAGAAATTCTATTTCAATTTTTTAAGATTAATATTTTCCGCAAAAACTCCAACTCCACTCCCTAGCACTGGTAGGGAGAAAAGCGCAGAACCTGTAAGTGAAACTAAATTATACACTATTCTTCCAGTTCAATTTTATTAATATCATGGATCTAAATCATTTCTGTTTGATAATAAACCCTTAGAAATATTTAAATCCTTACCCTCGAACAGGTTTGATTCTCTCCCTCGTGTAGGACTGACATTTCGATGTTTGGTGTAAAGCTATTTTAATTTTGAAAAGCGCGAGGCGCAGAAAGCGCGAGGTGCAGGCCCGTTTTGCTAATGAAGAAATGAGTTGGTGCCAGTGGAAGTGCAGCAGCCGAAGCGACGAGCTCTCGGGCTGCCCCTCCCACGCCCCTCCGGCTCGCGGCGCGCCACGTGCGCCGAGGGCGAACTGCCATCGGTGGTCCTCTACACTGCGATTTTTCTAACTTTGCCCCTGCCGGTCTTCAGGATGCAACATGTCACGGTATTTCGCGACGTTCTCAGTCGTTACGCCAGGTATCGCATGATCGCGACCGTATCAGCCAGTGCTAGCGATCATGCGACTTCTACGGAGAAAGACGCAAAATGCCTTGTGATATTCCTATCGTGGTCATAAGGGTTTGAGGGGCAGAGTTAGAAAAGTCACACTATAACTGTGGTAATTCTAGGGTTCCGTTTTGTCTCGTTTTTATTAAGCACAGTTTAGAAAGTTGATTGATTGATTGGTTAGGGATTCCGGGCGCGTCAACTGCTAAGGTCAATAGTTCTGTATGTGCAGTGCAATATTTATCACGGGAGGCGGCGATGATCTTCTGCTGCTGGATAACGAGATCCAGCGCCGGCCTATAGGTTGAGTTGCGGGGTTTTCCCTAACCAGGTATCTCCCACCAACGGGGCACTGCTCCAGACGGGACAAGCTCTAAGATCCCGACTGGTCTTCGGGCGTAGTGCAGTGCAAGCGATTTGCGTAAGGAAGGGAGGTGATAATAGGACAAGGAAGAGGAAGGAAAGGGGGGTCTGCTCCGGCGCTTGCTGGTATTGATCGGAGAAACCAAGAACAACTTCCAATCAGAGCATCCCAGCCGGTCGCTAGAATTCTCCTCCAGACAGCCACTGAATTCCTATTAGCTATCTAACTAGTCGAAAACCATGCTACCGCGGGGACTCGAATTCCAGAACCTCCCGGTCAGAGGCACTGAAGCAAAAAAAGAGTCATCAGTTGATGCCGTGAGCCGCCAAAGTCAGTTCAGAAAGTGTTTGGTACATTCGTATGTACTCGTTTTCTGACGTCAGATTCTTTTCCACTTCAGCGGCTTTTCGTCACCCTTATATGCGGTCACCTTTCCGCGGCTTTGAATTCCAGGGAGAGACCATTCGAAATTCAAATGGTTACCCGAAATTGAAAGATTAGAATATAAGATGTCGTTGTGTAATGGCTTAAAAACACTTCGGCCTAGCGACGTAGTACTCAGTAATTTAATTCATAAAAGTGTACGTAATAATCTGCTGCTAAATATTAAAAAAGTAAACGAAAAATAATTAGTGATGATCTTGTTAATTGGTAATTTCATTAAAAATACATAATAGGGGTAAGCCAGTTTTATTAAAATATTTCTTCGTTTATTCTAGATGTTTTGAGATCTTAGATTTGATCACAAACTAAAAAAATAGAATTACTGCTCTGTAACAACCTTGCGTGTCACACACCTTCCGTACGTCATTGCCAAACAGAGCTGAGGCCAGCTAAGGAAATATGTGCTAGTGAAGTTAAGTCAAGGTATGGAGATGAAAATATTTACTTGTTTGTTTCCATGTTTACGAGGAGCAGGTGCAAACACAAAAATTGTAAAAACCGATGTTGTAAGAAATGTTTTACGTATTTTGTTCGAGATACGCATGGGGTCTATGGAACATAAGCAAGAATGTGGTTGCAATTTGTTTTGGAATTATCCACTCATTCGGAGTTCGCGGTTTCCGAGAACCGGGGAGGGATTATGCCAGACAATTCACGATAAAGGTCATACAAGTTGTTTCAACAAAAGGACGATTATAAGAACATTACGAGTTTGAAACGTTCCATGTCGACAAGTCGTTACAATAAAATGTACCGGATATGTAAGAAATTGTACTAATAGTTAAATTATGTAAAAATTAAACCAAAGTATGAAATTACAGGTAAAAATTTAAAAAAATCTTAATTCAGTATGAATTACAATATTGAATGCAGGTGACTTGTACCTGTAAAAATGTGTATTTACTTGTGAATCCGTCTGCTAGTCGTGTTGTTATTGAGATTTCTCAGAAAAAATCTTTTTCAGAGGAAACAGCAGGTCGGGGTACGTATTTGTAACATGAGGACGTGCATTGTAGCGCAACTCAACACTATTGGACAACATTCTCAGTCGCTTACTTCGCATGGCCGATTTAAGTTGGTAGAGGTAGTGTAGAACGAAACTGCGTTGGCAGTTCCAGCTAAGACCAAGAATCTTTACAAGAAAACACTGGAATCTTCTCATCGGATAAAAGTGTGATCATCAGGTGATAATATACTCGTTTGCATAAAGCTATACATTTTGGCAGCAGGTCCACCTTGGGTCTTTAAAACTAAGGCCGTATGAGCGCATTCATGACGTTAAATTGTTCTGTTTAATATGCTTCTGTTCGTGTAAAAAACACACTGAGCCGACAGACAATATAAGCGTGTTCTTGCACGTACTGATACATCAACTAGAAATTACACAACATTCTCCCTTGTTATGCTGCGACACTGTAACAAGCCTTTGCCCCTTGGGTTTCAACTCTACCTTTACAAAAAGCCAAAGTGAAGTTATATGTTTGGGTCATCGACTTCGCATGGTATTACAAGCTTCCATTTTCTTGACTAAAAGCTCGACAGCACCTTACCAAATTAGTTGCCCTCCTGTGATTGGCATGTGTTCGACTAGCGTTAAAAAAATTGGGTTTCAAAACTGCTTTAGCTTAACTTATGATTTTTACTGAGCCAGTGATTTCTACAGAGGCATATCTACGGTACTGGCAGCCATGGCATGCGACATACGCGACACTCACAAGGGGGCGCTATACCCAAGCCAAAACTAATACCTAGAGACCGAAAACATATGTAGAATGAAACGTCAAAATATGTACATAAATATGTAATGAAAACAGTAAGAATATGTAATAAATATGTAAAATCGGACATAATATGTAATATTAAAATAATCTGATTATAAAACTCATTTTCGTAATGCGAACTTACATTTGTAAAAAAAATTCCTATACAAGTTTTAAAAGCAATGCAAACGTTTTAAAAATCATTTGGAATACAAAAGTTGATGCCTACCTGCACCATACAACGTTCCCATTTGTAGTAAAACCTTCACAAATTGTTATCAGGAATGTAGTTTAGAAACCAGACTAAATGTAATAGAAGTCATCGTACAAACTGGCGAAATCTGCCACCAGCAAACAATCACTGCGGCATGGAACATTCTCATCAAAGTGTTACACGACAGCGATCTCCATAGTTTCTTGGAAATTGAGGTTAAAGGTCATCATGCGTCAATGATAGTTTTCACATCTAAAGGTCAGAATGATCTGTCACTGACGTGCACTTCCCGCCACTGAGAATAACTGAAGCAGGCACGTAGGACTGTCAGGATATTCGACCGCGTCTTTACGAAGCGTACCTCGAGTAGAGTACACAGTAGCACGCAGTAAAGGCAGGACCGCAGTAGCACGCAGGAAAAAGTGCTGAATGTTTTTGAAAATACTTCTTTTCATAAAAATATGTAAGAAAATTGATAAAAATAAAAAAATAAGTTGATAAAATAGCGAAATATGTAAAATATGTAATACAGTACCAAATATGTAAAAATATGTAACCAAAAAATATGATATTGTGTGAGGACGGCGACCATTCGTCAAGATTAAATTTTTGAGAACGGTAAGTAGAAAGACAAAAAATATGTAATTACATAAAAATCCGGTCTCTACTAATGACAACTAATTTGAAGTATCCTGACAGGGGCGCGAATTCAATGCTTGCTATGGACGCCTGAATACCTACATACGCCTCTGGATTTCTGTATTCGAAGCTTCCTACACTGGAATCATTCCTTTATCATTAATATCCACTTCTGAACCCCCTTCATATTCTAGGCATACGGCGAGAAACCGAAATCCAAAACTTTGGGATTGTATTATTTATATTCTGAGAAGACAATCATTTACGAAAACCTGGGTCCGGAAATGCATTGTTTGTGAGCACAGCAATTACTGTAGGTCATATTCGCCACTTAGTGCGAAGACGGGCCGAGTCTTGTACTCGCTATGTCGCTTTCAACTATTCATATGAAACATGAACGAATGTTTCATTTGGCAGCAGAGGCGTATTCTCAGTACCAGTGCATCATTGTTGGGAGTGTCGGATTGCACTAACGTTACTTAAATGTCGCCATCAATTTGGCCTGTGGCGCGTGGCGTGTTGGCGTGGGGCGAGCAAATGTTCGTTTGGACAACTCGGCAACTATGCACTTCCTGGCCCATGTTGCAATGACCTCTCTTTCTTCTCTGTATATGTGAGAAACCCCTTAACGAAGTCTTTCCATTACGTTTTGATAAACCAATAATGAAAAAAAGAGCCTACAAACGTCAAGGCAGAGTCCAAACAGTTGATATTTAAACATATAATATGAAAGGAATGTTGAGTTAGTTTCATTAAGTAATATATAAATTCGTAAATAATGTATAATACTTCAACATGGAGGAAACTGAATAAGTTGAAACAGAATTATTTGAATACTTTAATTTGACGTTTTCGCAAATATTTCTTCCTGCCCTCGGTGCCAGTTCTGCAGCCCCTTTTTGGCCGTAATGCCTCCGTAGCGTCGCAATAGTCATCAATGTCAAGGTCCGACATGGGCCATCTGACTACCAGTCAGCTCTTTCCCAGAAATTCCTCTCTCTCTTGCCTTCTCTCTAAACACACTTTTATTTATGCTCCAGTACATTTAGTACTTACGGACGTATTTAGAAACTATCCACAGCCCATTTACTATAGCTGTGATGTCAAGGTCTGCTACTGTTGGCAGTGGCATGTCCGTCTAATGCCACGAGCTTCTCTGCACCACTAGCGTCGGGTGAGAAAACTATTATTAATCCCACCGTTTTACAATAGTGATGGCGTTGTCTCCTTGCGGCGGGGTTATGAATTACGGAAAGGCGATTTCGTCGCCTTTCTCTAATTCGTACTGGTGCCACGTTCGATTCGTACTCGTGCCAAGCTCGTGGCATCGAAGCTACTTGGCTAAGAAGCTCGTGGCTAAGAAGGTCTACTTACTTCAACCTCTCAAAAATTTCTCATTATTTAAGTACCCCCAACAACTTCTCCTGTTGCTAGGCAGGAACAAACTAATACGTTAGACCTCTGTATCCGTGTATAACTGACTGCTGCATCCGCAGATGTTCGCAGTCGCTTTCGCTGCCACGCCACAGCGTCATCGCACGGGCGAGAGGATTGGCAGAGGGGGGAGCGGCGAGGCGTGGGAGGCAGGGGCGTGGTGGGGGCGGAGACGACTCCTCCCCCTTCTGCCGCGCCTCGCAATCCACCGCCCACATTCATCAGCAACCGCACACAATTTCTCCTAACCACGAAGAACTTCTCTTTGTTTTTGTTATTTAAGGTCGCACTAGTTCATTAGCGACCACTATTGGATGTAACGTTATGGTATGAGAATGAAACGATATGGTGATATAGGGGATGAAAGGACAAACACACAAAACCATGCCCGAGGCGGGACTCGAACCCGCGACTCCACGGTCCAAGATCACCACGGCACTACACTTTTAGCGATCTCGGTCACTGTGCCTGCACGAAGAATTTTATTTTATTCCTTGACATCTCTATGAACTGTTTTGATGAACCATATTCAGATCCAAGGAAGGCAAACATATTAAAACCTTCCTTGTAATTAATACTTGTACTCTTCTTATTAAATAAACATTTTATTTAATTTTAATTTTTTTAATATTCAAAAAAAATAATGTGTCAATGCAAATAAATATATAAATAATAGACAAATTGGAATAAATATGAATTTCTTTCATCATATTTCTTCAAAATTCCACTTTTTCCCAGACGATTCAATATCTCTTAAAATACTTCTCTGAAACCACTGCATTGCGCCCTGCCCTACTCTTCAATGCGCTTCAACGCACTTGACAATCCATATTGAAAACCACGCACTGCTTAATATTTTCTAAAATCTGTTCTTTGCTTGTTTGTCCGCATTTTGTTCCTACTGTTTCCTCTACTGAGGTTCGCATATCTTACCTATTCTGAATTTCCTGCCGTGTTGCGTCACTTGCGGAAGATTTATAGAAATCGGAAACCCTAATTTTCATTGCTGTTTCGCGTGGTTGACAATTTACTGAAAGCATTTCACTCAAATGTAAATTTGAGTGCTTTCCTTTGAATTATTTTCAGGTTGCTCTGTAATTCTTCAGTGTAATTCTAGATGGATACCCCAAAAATTACTACAACAATTTCATAATAGAACGGACAAGAGATATACGAGCCATTTCTTTCGTGTCCACCTCTGATTCTTTAATATTTGCATTCCAAAATGGAACAACATTCACGTTACGTCATCACTTGAATTTATTTTATACTTGAGTCTGAACTTACAACGTGACTTATTATTCCGTGAATTTTCACAGTATAAAGTCGTTAACCAAACAGGAATCAGCCAATGCGTTATTTCGATACCGGCGAAATATTTTTTACATTTTGATAAGTGAATTTTAATGTCATTTGTTTCCGCCCAATACTGCAAATTTTCTAAGTCATGTTGAAAAATAGTTTCATCTTTATTTAATTATTTTAATTAATATAATAAACAACCATAAGTGAGCAACCGTAATTTCGATCGTAAGTTTTCCAAAGATTATTTAAAAAGAAGTTAAAGGGATATGCTATTATATACTGAAGGAAACCACGACGGTACACGAGTTGACAAGTTACAAATACTGAAACATATTAGAAAGAGCAAGCAAAAATTATAATCATCATGAAATGAATAAATTATATTTTTATAACGGTCTTCCTTAGATATAATCCTGAGTGCTACCTCTCGCAAACCTAAATTTGGGACATACCCAACGATCTCAAAATACCAGAGTTCCTGGCGCAGCATGGTGCATTGGTGCGTATCGGAACGGTCGTTTGCAGCTGGTATGCTAAACTCGCGGCTAGGTTCTGATGTGTTGCGTCAGATCTTTGAGGATGGTTTTCAGACGTATTCGTAAATTGTAACTGAAATTATTATTATTATTATTATTATTATTATTATTATTATTATTATTATTATTATTATTATTATTATTAGCAGCGTAGCAGCTTCCCGTAGGGTGCGTCTGGGTTGGATTGCAGATCGAAGCAAAATCGATCGAGTTGTAGCTTTCCTTTAAAACCATCTCAGTTTCTGTAGCTGTATGACGAAGATGAAGGCAGGCGGAGTTCGCTAGTTGCGGTGAAGGAAATGCGCCATGTTCGCCACGAGTCTCTTCTAGCCCGTAAGCCTGCGAATTAAGCTAGGCCCAGGCATGGGGGACACCGTTAGCTGGCCAGCAAATTCGAAAAGTCGGCCCAAAAGCAACATACACATTAATATTATTATTTGCTGTTTGTTTTGCGAATCGACCATCATGGAGCCACACGATTTGTGCGTCCCACCGTGTCTCAGACGTAATTATCGGGGTAGGTGCATGTTACTTTTCTATAGGGGGAAATCAGTACTTTAATGCTGATTCCATTTTTACACCCCAGGGTTGTTAGCCCTGGAAGACGGGATGAAATAATGATGATGATGATGATGATGATGAAGAATGATGAAATAAACACAAACAAACATATAGAGACACACATATCACAACCATGCACCGAGGCGGGACTCGATCTCGCGATCCTTTAGTCTGCGAACGCTCATGTACTACTGCTTTAGCGATCTCCACCGTGGGATCGGCATTAATATTTCTTCTTCTTGTTATTATTATTTTATTATTATTGTTATTATTATTCCACTACATCACGACTATAGATGTTATAAGTCGGCTCAAAATAAAATCTACTCCAGGTTGCAACCAGCCACCTATGGAGCAGATCTAGGGACTGTCGGTGCCTCTACAATACTTGGCGCAAAATGTGGGCTGTTCCAAATAAAGCGATTTCTTGCACTTCCCAGTCTTTTGAACTACCTGGGAGTTTAGTCAATTTCTTACTCAATTTTTGCGAAACAATTCCCAGAGCTCCGATTACTATCGGGACGACCTGTACTTTTACGCCCCACCCATTCGGCTGATCTCGATTTCCAAACCCTTGTATTTAAGATGTTTCTCTGCCTTCTTTGTAAGGACGTCTTGATTGCAAGGAACAGCAACATCGACAAGTAGATTAATATTATTTGTTATGAATTATTATTAATGATTATTATTTATTTTATTATTTATTATTAATTATTTTAATTAGTATTTATTATTAATAATGTTATTATAATTTATTAATATTTACAGTTATTATTTATTATTATTATTACTGTCAATGCATTTTGCCACTGTGCAGGATCCGCGAGGCGAAGTCGACCGCGGTCGGCGCTGGCTGGCCGCCACCGCGCTGCCCGTCCCGCGCGTGGTGCCGGGCGCGGGGGCGGCCCCATCCATCCTCCTCTCTCCCCCCCCCCGCCCTGGCGGCTGCAGCGGCCGGCGGCGCGGCGGCCCAGTCGCGATGCGGCGCTGCCCGTGGCTGCTGCTGCTGCTGCCGCCGCTGCTGCTGGTGGCTGCGCTGGGCGGGGCGGCGGCCACGCCCTGCGAGTGCGTGGGCGACACGCTCGACTGCTCCTTCCGCGACCGCGACGCCATTCGCCCTCAACGACACGTGCCCGCACGCCGTCAAGGTGGTGCTCAAGGGCAACCGCCTGCAGAGCGTGCCCGACGGCCTCAGCGACGACGTCGTCGAGATCGACGTCAGCTCCAACAGCTTGAGCGCGCTGCCCAACGCCTCGGCGCTCAGCCCCGGCCTCAAGGTGCTGGTGGTGTCGGAGAACGACATCGCCGAAGCCAGCGACGAGCTGAAAGGCCTCGCCGAGCTGGAGGTGCTGCGCGTCAGCAAGAACCACCTCACCACGCTGCTCTTCCTGCCCGAGCCGTGCGCGCTGCGGCGGCTGGACGCCTCCATCAACGCCATCAGCAGCCTGGACGGCCCGCTGCAGCAATGCACGCAGCTGGAGCGGCTCAACCTGGCCAGCAACAACCTGGCGCCGCTGCCCGACGGCACCTTCTCGCAGCTGACGCGCCTCCTGCACCTGGACCTGGCCAACAACCCGCTCACCCGCCTCTCGCCTAGGACGTTCCGCGGCCCGCAGATGCTCGAGTACCTCGACCTGAGCCAAACGCACCTCAGCCGCCTGCCCGACGACGCGTTCGGGGACGTCTCGCGGCTCCGCACGCTGCACCTCAGCGGCAACAAGCTCAAGACGCTGCCGGAGGGGCTGTTCAAAGACCTGGAGATCCTGGAAGACCTGTACCTGGACGAGAACCAGCTGATCGAACTGCCGGAGAGGATGTTTGCCGGGCTGCACACCCTAAAGCACCTGCGGGTGAACGACAACCACCTGTCGGCGCTGCCGGTGCTGGAGGAGTGCTGCGACCGCATGGACTACGCCTTCTTCCACAACAACAACGTGAGCGCGCCCAGCGAGGCGGCGCTGCGCGCGCTGCTGGGCGACGGCAGCCAGCGGTACGTCGACCTCAACAACAACCCGCTGCGCGCGGCGTCGCTGCGCTGGCTGCTGCGCGTGCACGACGCGCTCACGGCCGTGGCCGAGGACGACTGCGCGTGCGGCAGCGTGCACCGCCGCAAGGCCACCGTGCGCCTGTGCGTGGACGCGCCGTGCGGCGGCGGAGGCGGCGGCCGCGGCCGCGAGCCCCGCGACTGGGTGGCGGCCGTGCGCGTCGCCGCCGATGAGGACGCCGCCGCCGGCGAGGACGCGGGCTGCGAGGATGGAGGCGGTTGCGAGGACGCGGCGGCGAGCGCGAGCGCGGAGGAGGACGAGCAGGCGTCGGCCGCGCGGAGGGGCGTGGGCGGCGAGGAGGCGGCGGGCGCCGCCGGCGCGGCCGAGGACGGCAGCGAGGAGGAGGACGCGCACGCGGGCCACGGCGCGCGCCCGGCCAGCAGGGCGGCCGCGAGGACGCCGCGCGTCGCCGTCTGCTCGGGCATCCTCGCCTACTTTGTGCTCACCGAGTGGAATTTCGTTATTCTGTAGGCGGCGCGGAACTGAGGACTGGAAATGACGTTTCGGAATTCTTTGCGTTTCTTGTTACAACACTCATTTTATTGTTATTACTGTTAATAAAAGCGTAAGAATGTTTCTCCTAGGAACATTTTTTCACTGTCACGCGGTATTGTTATATTTTAAACCCAAGAAAATGAAATGCTTGTCATTAGTTTTGACAAAAAATAAAATGGGAAGAAACAAAAATAATCCTTTGATGGAAGTGTTCATTGCTGATGTACTAGGAGGAGAAAAATACTTGATAAATAAATGTAAATAAATACATATGATTTCTGTACAGAGAAAAATGATAGTGAAATGACAGTATATTGACGTAATTGAAAACACGCTATTAAACATTAGAAATTTATTTCCTCTACTTTTATATAGAATTCTAATTTTGATCTATAGATTAATATTTGCAATAAATATAGGAGTATTCGTGATTTCTTCCTGTGATTTCACATTTAACTTGTTACTGTTTTCAAAGGAATGCAACAATTTGCTAATGTTTAAGAACTTATTTTAAAAGACTTCCTTATATCAATGTGTTTCGTTACTTTTAATGGTTGTTTAATGATCTTGTACTGGTTTCGTCCTAATTATATTTAAGCACTACGAAGTAAAATACACATGTGATATTTAATAATGTATGCAATCGAATAATGTATGATTTGTTCTGACGAGTTTCGATTACTTTTTCCAAAACTGTTTCATTCCACATTTTACAAATTATTTACGAAAGTTATTTTGTTACTAAAACAGAAAAAAATATTTGGAGTATTTAATATATTTGGAACAACAGTTTAATCTGCAAGTGGTATTGTCGAAAGTTAATATATTTATGACGATTACCACTTCGTGATACTAGTGTTAATTTTTAAAACTACTTCACAATTTCGAAGCTTGTGTAAATGTAAAAGAGTTAAATACTGAATAAAATGTTTTTACTAAAGTTGTTTGGGAGACGTATTTATTAATCGCAAATCAATAATATGTAATTTGTTTTATACTATTTGTTTCTTCTGTTTTTAACATTTTGCTGGATTTGCTACCTAAGCAGCCACTAAACCTGCCTACAGATTAAATAGTGCGAAAATATTTCTTAAACATTTTTTTGAGAATATACTAGTAAAAAATTATCAAACTAAAACAACTTGTAACACGCACAACAAATGCCACATCCCAACGTAGTTTTTCAACCTTAAAATTATGTAGTCTGAAAGAATGAAGATCTGTAGGCTAGTACAAATTCAGTGAGTCATCTTTAATTCTCAGTTATTTGCAGTTATTTTATTATCAGTTATTTTATTATATCTCAGTTATATATCAAGAGGAAACAAAATAAAATATGCAATCTACGACTCTCCATTTCATTCCTAATAAAAATATTTTCATAAGATTTTTGTCTGCAAAATGTAAATAATTTCAGTCGATTTGTTTTAAAGATTTATTGAAAAACGGAATAAGTTTCTAAATAGAAAAAATCTACTTTATTGATTTACTCTTGAAATATTTTGTTTACTACCTTCAAAGACATTTACCACACCAAAATCTTGTAGTAAATGTTTGGTACGGCTAATTGGTTTGGAAACGGAATGGTATGGCAAATTAGACAAAGTTACATTACGTTTTACTTCTAGAGCACGTTTAGTATTTTAGTTTCCTTTCGATGGTTACTTTTCCTAGCAATGAATCTGTATAAAGAATAAGGAAACCTGGGATAAAAATGTCTTCACTTAGAAATAATTATATCACAAAGGTAAATTGCAAGGAATAGTGTTGATCACGTGCCAGCCATTTTAGTTAAAAAAATATGACTTTCAAATCTGGTTTACAAAATCTGACGATCTTTTTCCTACAGAAAGTGTTTGTTAAATTACGGAATGTTTCTGTCAATAAAACAAAGGCGGTAAGTAGATACAACACTCAACATCAATCTGAATGCCAGTCATTTTCCGAATGTGTTCTTTCTATTCATTAAAATTAACCAGGTTCGTGTACATTTAGTTCTCATTCACTGATGATTTTAGCATCAAAAAGTCCTTTTAAGATCGTGGAACCTCATAGACGATGAGTATGTTGCTTCACACTTTATTAATAAAATGTCTTTTTGCCATTCGTTCATGTCATCTCTCCCGCCCACTGCAAACTAGGAATACCTTCTATTTAATGTATTCCTTCGTATTTATGATTTACGCAATAGTCATTATTGCAGTATAAACATGTTTTTTTACAAACACGTTTGGATTGCGAAATTATATTAATGATAATTTAGAAGACTTGTTATAGGCTTTTATTCACAGTTTTTACTATTACTTGTCAAAATAAACTTGTGCATTCTATTATTATTCAGGGAGAAAATGGAGGTTTTCTAAAAGAGGCGCCGTAAGGTTTTTCAATTACTCCTTCAAAATTGTTAGTACGTTTGGTAAAATCAATGCTGTCAACTCTGTAATCCATTTATTATTCCTATGGCACAAATTACATTATAATTTTTTATTGATTTTTTTCAGAGAATACATAGATCAGTAGACATAATAATATACATATGTGATGAAGGCTTACATTATAAATAAGAAACAACATTTCCAACCAAGACAGTTGTCATGTTTTAAAGAAAAATTAATTTCACTGTGATAATTTCTTTGTAGAAACGTGAATCTTGAGTCTCACGCCAAGGATGGACAAAGTACGAGTATATTGAGAAGGAGTTTTTATTCTCGACGTTTCTGCCTTGCCATTCAGAAGCATAAATCAAATTAATTAATTCTCAGAAATAAACGTCACGCAAGACATTAACATATTTCTTCGGATTTAAATGCAGAATTGGGTTGAATTTAGATTTAAACGTCTATCGATTATTATATAAATGACTTATTTACAAATTATCATATTATCAATAAATGACCTCAACATCTATGTTAAAAATATTCTATCTTTTTTCTAAATATACACATTAATACTCTTTTTCAATAATGTATTTTGTTTAACATTTAGATTCTTTGTGGGGACTTTTTCAAAAATCATATCTTGGAACCAGGATTGTAAAAAGGGAATGAAATAAAAATTTGTGTGTTGTCACTGGCAACAATAGTATGTATTACAAGAGCAGCTTTCGATGTCTTAGCTATCACCAGTTGTCTGTTGTTTGGAAACAAAACGACTACAGCAGGAACTTCCAAACAGCAAGAAACTGATGATGAGCCATCAAAAGCTCTTGTAATAAATAATATTGTTTGCAGTGACAACGCCTGCAATTATTTCATTTTAAATGTCAACGACAACTCACCGCTAAACCAATATTGTAAAAAATTGTTAAAATTTTAAAACAGTGATGTAGCATTTTTTATACAAAATGTCAATATTAAGAGGGTCATTCCATGCAAAATTTCAGGTTTTCTGACAGTAAGTCTCAGATTTTTTTCATATTTTATCACACTAATCTACTAATGATGAAAAGTTAAAAGACAATTTATGGAATTAATATCTTCAGCAGTTTAGCAACAATTACGGGTTAAACATGGACGATGACACAATGTACTCAATAATGATAATAATTATGACGTTCATAAAATGAATAAAACTTTACAAACGGGCACACTATTTTCAAGATAAATGATCATATTTTAAGCAGTTGATAATATATTAAGGATTGAGATATTTGTTTGTAATAAAAAATGCTAATAAATTAAACAAATACATTTTTCTTCAAAAATAATATTTTCTTTTCTTTCATATTTTACACACTGCAGGAAGAACCAATAAATAACCATTCTGCAAACTGTCGCGATGGAATCTTAAAAAATTCGTAAGTTATTAAATAAAATGTATACGCGCATTTTGCTCTTAAGGTTGAAAGTCGCGTCAGCGAGGGATGACGCAAGGTCGTAGGCAGGCACCGCCAAGTTCATTCCCTAGGGATATCCATCGATGCCTTCGAAGGGATCCTGACACCAGTTTACAGGCTTAGTTTTCGCGTGTTACTGTTCAGTAATACATTGTGATAGAAAATGCCAAAGATTGTGAATACGTTTAACAGGCTTTGGTGCTGCAATCCATTCGGACTCGAGAAGCACAAAAGTCGGGTGTGTAAGAGAAAGATTACAGAGGCGATGCGGAAGAAAATATCGTATTTAGTAGTAGGTGAAGCAATATGCGATGTGTCGTCACAAAATATCCAAAATGCCCAATACAGATCTTAGTGACTCAACTGAAACAGTGAAGTAAAATCGTTAAGTGAAGAGGAGTACGTAGCCCCAGGAGTTGCAGAGGAAGCCACTATCAGTACATTTTGTATCCTCTGGGTCAATCACCATTGTCATTGCGAAAACTAACCCGAGAGATATCGTACGCAAGGAGAAAGGTGAGTGCCGTAAATAAAGCAGTTTCTGAATTATTTCATGTGAGTACAGAAAGCAATGATGGAGAAGAAATGTTGACACAATTCAAAGAAAAATTTTCAAACGTGAAAACAGCTAATGAGAAATACATGATTTTAACGTGTTTACCAAAAAGTTGGAGTGAACAAAAAATAATGGTCGAATTTGGCGTATCTCTTCATGTAGCTCCTACGGCAAAATTAACACCTAGAGAAGTAGTTTTGCGAAATCCACCATCGCGCCGCGGAGGAAAACTGTAACGCCGAGCGCTAACGAGGAGCGCTGTGGCGCGGCGGCTCTAGCAGCTGAGACGAGTTCGTTAATGGAGCGCCAGTAAGATACTTTTATTCATAACTTTAAAACCATTCAAGATTCCACGATGAAATTTACAGAGTAGCTTGAAAGTAGTTTCAGCAATTTTTCTTCCAAAATTCAAGAATTTAAAAATATTATATTTCCATTTATTGCATTTTTTAGAATTTGTTTACTTCCTAATTGGTAAAGGCTCACGGTAAAAAAATATCTTTAGCGTAAAATTATCCTTTACATTTCTTCTACAAATGGTGTCACTTTCATATTTTTTGCTTGTTTGCATATCATCGGAAAAAAATCATAACGGAATGTCTACAGACTGCTAACCTAATATTTCAAGTGCCCATTGTTGCTAAACAATGGATGATGAGACAAAAATATTGTACCTGGTTCATGTAGGTATCATAATAAGTAAGGTGGCAAAATATTTTTAAATTCTGAGATGTAGTGTCAGATTTCCTACTTTTTTGCATGGAATGACCCAAGAGTCATTAAAGTAATAATTAGGAGTCTCTTGATGTTAACATGTTAGTATCAATAGACTCTTAATTTTATTCCAGTGACTCATAATATTGACAATTTTATATGAAAAGTTACATGCTAGTTGTATAGTAGTTTTAAAAATTTAAGACTTTCTACAATCCTGGTTTCTGGATACGATTCTTGAACTAGTAATGCTAAACCAGCACGTACTTTCTCGCCAATATTTTCATGCAAAAATATGCGAAAAGTATTCAAGTTTTCGAAACATTGTACCTGACCTTATTTCAAAATCTACCTTTAAGGAACTGATTCAATTAAGGGAAAAATTAAATTTAATATTTTAGTAGTAGGAAGAAACCCCAAAAAAATTCAACTTTTGGAATTTAGGAAAAATTAGAGTTTTCAACGAAAACGATACCCGCTCCATTTTCTTAAACGTCCTTCACATATCCAACAACAACATGTGAACAGAAACGAAGGAGTAATTTTTTTGAAATTTTGAAAATGTCCCATGGGTTTCAAGTAGAGTACCCACAAAAATTAAATCATCAATTTCAAATTAAAAGGCCGCAACGTCAGCTACATCGATTGGAGAATATCAATTTTAGAGAAAATCGGATGAACGGTTTACCCGCTAGCGTTGTTGACAGGCGGGCAGATGTTTTGCCGTCATTAGATTTTTCGCCATCAAGGACCCACAAAACATGGATTCTGGATTCACCACGTGTCAGAGTTTTTTTCTAAATTTAGCAACCAGATTTATCCACTTTTTCGTTATCAGAGCCCTGTAATAAGAGTTTTTCTACCGAAAATTCACCGGGTTTTTTTTGCGCAACATTACGTAACTTTTTCTCTACCCCGTAGTGAGAAAGTAAAACGACCTCCAAAAAGGATCGAAACGTTAAACAAAGTAAATTATTAAACAACAGTTTAAACATGTCTGTTTTGAAAAAAACAGAATATTTAAACATTAATAACGGGATAACAGTCGACAACATATTCGTTAAAACTTGCATTAGAATTGTTATAATTTGATACCACTCCAACAAATTTGCCGTGCTCCGTATTTATGCAAAACGAAGGGCATCAGCGGGATAAGAGTCATTATCTCATACATCTGCAGTTTTAAATCACTCCGAGAATTATCTAATCGACGTGCCTCTACTTCACACGATCAGCCGAGTGGCATTGAGCCATGGGTACCCACGGTGCATGGGACAGAAGGGATCTCCCGCAAAAGGAGGAGCGTGTAAAACAATTCAAACAGAATGCTGATCGTGGAAAATAATTCTGAGAGAACAACGTACGTTTTTTTCATTTCAGTAACTACTCTTCCTTAATTTAACCACACTATTTATGCGCACGTAATTAAAATGGAAGAAAAACCTTTTTTACAACATCACGATTTAAATGGCACAAATTACATTGACTGCAGAAACTAATGGACTAACGCGATCGGCATACACGTACGATGTATATATTATTTTCCTTTTGGGAATCTTTTGTGCTTCAAACTTCATACTTGTTATTGTTTCCACAATGTTATTTTTGTTTTAAACTTTCTTTCGGACGTAACTGTTGCAGTATTCTAATTGATATCATTTCTTTTTTCTCATTTTCTCAGCTCTATCACGAGAGCGACGGCAGTCCCTTCTTCCTTTCCGAGAAAACTTGATACTCTTACATTACTCCTCTCCAAACGCGCCCTTTCACACGCTATGTAAATCGTTTAATGACCTCGTAAGTTAGTCACCTCGTAAGTTAGCAACCACAGTAATATCAGAGGAATATACAATTAATTTTTTTTAGTTTGAAGGCAAGTACTAGTTGTAGTAGTGCTAGTTGTAGTAGTACTAGTTGTAGTAGTACTAGTACGGTACTAGTAGCCGTACTAGTAGTAGTGCTAGTAGTACTAGTAGTTCTAGTAGTGCTAGTAGTACTGGCAGTAGTAGTAGCAGCAGTAGTAGCAGTAGCAGTAGGACGAGCAGGAGGAGTAGCAGTAGTAGGAGTAGGTTTTTTTTTGTGAGGATACTGTGGAAAATCTCTAACAGACACCCGAAGAGCCGGTGCTCTTGGGTAGTGTGAGGCTTGCACCCACTAAAAACCACGAACCTCGTAATTCTCTTCTAGTTTCCGACCCGGTACGCTTGTTCATCATTTCTTCAGGGCGGAAACCTTTGATTGGCTGGTTTTAAGCCTTGTTCTTCCTTGACTGTTCATCAGTTCTCCGTATTATGGCTTCTGTTGTACGTAGTTTGAAATCATGAGGTCATTACATCGTTTTCTTCTTTCTTCTTTTGTTTCAAGATTTCTCTTGCGTAAGCCGCTACGGTTTCCCATGCTTCTTTGGATCTTTGCATGATGCTGGTTAAATTGGAGGGATCGATTGGGCCTATCTTCGTCTGAAGTATAGTGCACTTTGTGTGCCACCTTTCACATTCGAAATGGTGGTGGACCTCGTTTTGTCTGTGTCCACAGTATAGGCATTCTCCCTGGGACGTGATGCCAATTCTGTGCAGGAATGCTCGGAAGTACCCATGTCCCGACAGCAATTGGGTCAGGTAGAAGTCTACCTCTCCGTGTTTTCTAGTCGGCCACGGTTTAATCTCCTTGATTAAAGTGGTTGTCCATCTTCCTCGGGTAGCCTTTTCCCATCTGTTCTGCCACAACTGGATGGTTTTCTCCCTTTCTTGCTTTTCCAGCAGTTCCCTGTCTTTTGAGAGACTGCTGAATATGTTCCTCTTTTCAATTGCGAGCAGGTCTTTTGGGATTGTTCCTGCGATTACCAGGACTGCGGCTTCCGATACTGTCTCGTAAGCGCTCGCAATTCTCAATGCCCCTAGCCATTGTACTCCCAGCATTCTTTTCTTGTAGAGAGCATATTTCATGGCCGTTGCCCAGATGTCTGCCCCATACAAAAGAATGGACTCTGTAACAGTCATCAAGAGTTTCCTCTTGCTTTGTGTTGACCTCGGACGTTGGCCATGATTCGACTTAAAGCGCCTGTTGTTTTTGCTGCTTTGTCCGATGCCCGTTTTATGTGCACCCAATAGGAGACCCTTGTATCGAGCAATACTCCCAAGTAGTTGATTGTTTTAGTGGTCTGGATTTCTTCTTCGAGAATTTTCATTCGCGGCATGGTATTTACTTTTCTCTTTGTTAGCAGAACAATTTCTGTTTTGTTCACCGCTAGTTCTAGCCGATGTTGGGTTAGCCAGGTTTTCACCCTCCTCATTACCTGGTTTAACCGGTTTTGTAGCCCTTCTAGGGAGCGTGATGTCAGAACAGCTGCTATGTCGTCTGCATATCCTACTAGGAATGTATCCTCTGGCATGGCGAGGTTGAGTAGGCCATTGTAGTTTACGTTCCAGAGATCAGGTCCTAAGATTGATCCCTGAGCTGCTCCAGCTGTCATCGCTCTACTCCTGATGCCCTGGTCTGTTTCATACAAGATTATTCGGACCTTGAGGTAGTCCCGAATAATTCTCATCGGGTAGTTGGGAACCTTAAAGTTTCTAAGGGCGTCCAAAATATCTCCCCAGTTTGCAGAGTTGAAGGCGTTTCGGACATCCAACGTCACTACCATGCAGAGTGGTCTTGTGCGATGGTTACCCTCTTCCGTTCGTCCCGCTGCAGCTATTTCGCGGATCGCGTCTACTGTTGACTTTCCCTTTCGGAAGCCAAATTGCCTTTCTGCCAGCGTCTTCTATGGCTGCTTGAATACGGGGTTTTAGCAATTTCTCAAACAACTTGCCTGCCGTGTCTAGCATGCAGAGCGGCCTATAGGACGAAGGGGCTGATGCGTCTCCCTTGCCTTTACTGATCAAAACCAGTCGGGCCCTCTTCATCTCGCACAGAACCTGCCTTCTCTCAAGCACGTATTGTACATATTGAGAAGAAGGTCTGGGTGTGTTTCGGCTGTTGCTTTTAGAGTAGTAGGAGTGCTAGTAGTAGGAGTAGTAGAAGTGGTAGTATTACTAATAATACTATTACGTTCTTGTTATTCGCACATTTTCTTTGTAATTTACATACATGTCGTATATGTAACATAATAGTATAATTAATTCGGATTATATATCCTGAAGAACTGAGGTTACTCTTTATTAGACTTTATTATCATCTAACTGTGAAAAACCATGGCAGAATTTGAAATTAAAAAGAAATGTCTTTTTTCTTCTCACAACATTAGAGCTAAGCCAAAAATGTAAGCATCAATAAAAGTGCTTCAATTTTGTTTTAGATTCTAGTAATATCGGTTAATTCAAGGCATGCATAGCGTATTAAAAATTCAATTTTTAGCATTAGTGCAAAAGTGAGACGATGCTAAATTGTTCAGGTAATTTTGTGAAAGCAACAAAGGAAACAAAATAATGTCCTTTGACAGTATCAGCTACTACAGCACTTACTGTGTCATTAAGCGCTTTGTTTATTTGAATTAAAATAAAATGAAAGTCAGTGAAACTGACACACGTGGTAAAAGTGATTTTACTTTGCTCGTAGAAATGAACAACTCTGACTATCGTCCTCCTGTGGAAACTTTTCTCACTTGCAAAATAAAATGTCACTTTTACTACTCAAATCATAAATAACTACTTTGACTTCAGAAACAAATTCGGAGAAAGGAGAAGAAAGAAAATTAGGAATAAAAAGGAGAAGAGAGACAGAAAAGATACTTTTACCCGAATAAATGTAAACAAGCAGGGTTTCCATCCATTTGGTCTTAACAATAAATCTCATTCACGTGCATCATTTTTGCACAACCACTTTTATAAATTAAACACTATTTGAAGAATGTAATACATGATATTCTTCTCATTGTTAAAATCAACAAGATTAGGAAATAAGGTTTTTTCCTTAATTATTTCGAATCTGAGAGAATTAAAGATAGTTTTAACAGAACTGCCAAGTCGTTCTTGGTCTCTAAAAGTCTAGTACATACAAATCTCAGCACCATCTATAATGATGATGATGATGATGATGATAATAATAAATATAATAATAATAATAATAATAATAAAATATATAAGTAATCTAATATATAAGTAATCTAATAATTTATTTAGTCATAATAAACTGCGCTTCCTTTTTTTGTAGTATGTCATATTTCTTAATTGAAGTTATTTCCACACAATAACAATGAGCAGTTTCTACACTTAAAGATTTTATTTCTTCTCATTTTTACTTTCTCTTAAACGTGGTGTGTAAGACACATGCAGAAAATCGATATCGAGATGAGTATAATATATGTTTTAGGGTCTCTGATTTCGAAAAACTGCCTTCTCTCAAAACCCGCTACTCTTCCCGTCGTCAATTGTAGAGAAGACATTTACACTTTCACTATTTCATTAATATTTTCGATTTTCAAAGAGTAAAGTTAAGAGTTTTCGAGTCTCTCGGACACTTCTTAAGAATGTTTCAAGAGAAGGGTGAATATTTTTAGTTAGAATTTGGGGTAATGATATTATACTACATAGCCATGATATTTAAAAGGAGCAACTTTATGGTGTTGGAATATTGTTTTTTGGGGGGGCGTGAATTCGGATTCTTGAAATTACTTTAACATAACGGTTGCAGATCATTAATCGTTATCTACTGGGTAGGTAAAGAAATCACTAAGTAATTCTAATGAATTTATCCATGCCACTGAGGAACCACACCTCCCCTTAATGTGTGCGTTTTCTCTACAAGCTCGCATTTTTCTGTGCATTGACAAGAACTATTTGTTTGCCGTTCAGGCGGTGGATAACAGCTTAACTTCGACCAACTTTCTGGCAGTTTTAATCACAAAAGTGTGTTAAGGGCTGCTCTTTGGAACGAAGGATTGCTGCAATGGATGACCGAAAATATTTTCTTCAGTACTTATAAAACAAGGTTTCTGCGAGGATCTTCTTGTGTATTTTAAGAACTTAAAGGTTCTACAAAGCTCAAGTTACTTGAATACTTTCTTGTTCTGGTCAGAAACTCCTGTAAAGAAATAATCTACGAGACTGACTTGTGATAAATTCATGCGATGAAAAAGCAAATAACTACATGTCTATTTTCTGATGGTATCTTTACAGAAATAAAAATTCAATAATTTTTCATTTGCAATAAATAAGGATCTCATTATTGTCATTATAACCTTATTCGAAAATATATATATTTTGTACAAAGATAAAAGTATATTTAAGAATAAAATGTTGAAATTATATTCAGCAATACTATTACTTCCCATGATGGATCTTGGGGAATTTGTTATCCACAAACAAAACCCTAAAACGTCATTACTTTCTCCGATGTCCAGCAACAAAAATCTGCTTATTAATCGTCTGAATGAACTCTTGGACCTCATCGGAAGTCAAACTTATCCACTCATCCTGGTGATTCGTTATTCCAACGTCTCGACGTCTGCAGATTTTCGCCCGCACGCTCCCGCATTGTTAGTGAGTGATCCCAAACTTCTCCAGACGCAGCAAATATCGCAGCCTAAAGCAGATTCAGTTGTGATAATTGGCGATGAATTATTACGGAATACATTGGAATTAGTACTGCCCATTTTTAGAATATCTCTGATGTGGAATCCGGATGCCATTTTCATAATTGTTCTTCACGAGAAATTATCGAAAAATGACAGAAATTACATTTCAAAAATACTTTTAAAGCACGATATTCTGAAAGCTACTACTCTTCATTGGAATAATGAATTCCTCATTACTGAGGGAAGTTTCGTCGATGAGAAAGGCGTTATCTATGATGGGAAGAAAGTAATTGCGCAGGAATGTCCACCCGAAATGACTGGAAAACCTGTGGCGTCTTTTCATCCGGTGTTTCCAGATGCATACCTTACAAGAGTAATTATCGAGTACACTGGAGATCTCCGACGTGTGAAATGTGACGTAACTACTTCACAACCTCTGGGTTCTCGGTTTCCCAACGGTTCCTATTGGGGCCATCTCAAGGACATGGTTGCTGGCAAGGTGTTACTGCTGGGCAACGCACAAGTATCGGTGTCGGAGTGGGGGCACTTCGCAGAACTTCTATCAGCACACTATCAAGACGACATGGTAATAGAAGTTCTTCGATCGGACCTTGTGCCATTCGTCGAAAGGCTCACACGCGTGTTTTCCGTGGCAACGTGGGCGCTACTTTTTGGCAGTTTGGTGGTTTTTGCTTTCGCGCAATACGTAATAAACACGAAACTGGGTGATAACCAACGTTCGTGGAGTGTGTCAACTGCAATACTCGCCTCCGTACGAATAATCATCACAGGGTCGTTCAGCAATCATTCCAAAATGCAACTGCTCTGGTTGCTCTTCTCCGTCGTCAACGTGATTGTGGCGAACGCCTTCAGCGGATCGCTGACCGCGCTACTAGCCAACGCGATCTACGCCGACGACATTGACACTCTGGAACAGGTGGACGCCAGTGTGGATCGCATCGTCGTGTACAGGCCGTATTATCACATGTTCCAAAACATGGAGCCGGGGGACATCGTGTCCAAGCTCTCCAACAAGTTCCGGCCGGCGGCCCAATCCTCCGAGTTCTTCTTGGTCCGGGAGGTACGAAATCAACGAAGTGGTGGGTTTACATCGATGGAAGTAACAAGACCGAGCACATCACCGCCATAATAAATCAATAAAACAATATATTTTGAAATTAGACGTAACCACTGTATTTAAAAGTTAGATCATATTTACGAAAACCAAACACAATTTAAAAAGTTCTAAGGAAATAATTTAATAGACTATAAATTATCTCCAATGCTGGTGTAAAATTACACAACATTTTTTCACAATAATTTAATTGACTGTTTATGCGCATCTCTGAATATTTCATCTTGTTAATTACATTGTGTTTTTTTTTCAAAATCAATACGTCGAATCAACCAATATTAAGTTTCTGGGTGAGATGACAAAGAGCAGAATTTTCATTGTCTCTGCAATGCCACTGACTGAAAGGACCAAGGGTTCGAGACCAGGCTGTTGCGTATTTTCGACATTGGGAAAATAGCTAGGTCAAATGCAACCGCAATTTGAAGAAGTCTAGAGACCAGCTGCTCTGATACGTAGTTTTCCGTGTTTTATCAATGCCTAGACAAATGGCGGGGCTGAACCCTAACAAACGAGCCACGGACCGCGCGGTATCTTTCCTTCCGTGTTCTTATCCCCTTTCTTCCTCCTAGACACTCACACACATACTAGCACTACACCATTACAGATGTCGGGAGACCACACGGGAACTTACAGCTTATCCTGCGGTCGCGGCTTGTTCCCTCGTTTCATCAAAGGAGAGCCAGTGCCTAATCCCTTGCATGCGCTACATTTACGGGATTCATAATCATCGCTACTGACATACCCACAAAAAACATCAATCAATGTTAAGTTGAATTAAATAACTGATAAAATATAATTATAATGTAGTACGTGCCATTTAACTCCTAAGACGTTAGTTTGACAATTGAAACGTTAGCAACAACTCAGGATCAGGGCGCATCGAAATCATAATTCTACGGCCACTTTAAATCTAAATGCAGTAGCACTCACTCTAAAAGCATAGATGATTAATGCAGTATGACGACAGAAACGCAGATAGCCTTGCCGAAGGGTACAGACAAGACGAGGTGCGGGAAGGCCAGCAAACGACATCTTTGTATCACTTTCTGCAAGTATTACGCTCTTAGCTGACTAGGAAGTTTCAGCCCTAAAATATACATGCAAATCAGCCACAAAAATGTTGAAATGTGATTAAAATGTGCATCGTTTCATAATAAAAATATAAATTCGGCACTGACAGTCACATCAGTTTACCATTTAAAGAAGGAGGATACGACCTAATTAAAACATATTATTTACTTCTCTATATTTAATTTCACGTTAAGAAGACAGTGTCATTGAAAATTGTTAATATTTTCTGTTTCTAAAAAGCGTTTTCTGTGAGAATGTATCGTCTTAAATTTAGGCCTTTCCACATCACTTATTTGTTTGATGTGTTTGTGCCCAGTAACTTCAATGATCAATGAAACGCAGTTACAGAGGGTCTATTTTCATTTGATAATTTAGTGGATACATCAACAAATTTGATTCACCAACATTCATACGGTTTCATTGTCAGAGCCATGGATTTTGTATACGCCTGTTCGAATCATTTAAAAAATATACGCTAATTAATTATTTTACTTAAAAATAAATGTGTTCTTTTACACAAAAATTAAAGATATATGAATATATTTGAATGTATAAAACCTTCAAAATATGCATTATATACAACTTTTTCTCCTTCAGATTCAGTATTCTGCCACAAAATGGAGATTTTAAGTTTCTGACATACATGACCATTAATAAAAGCATTTTAATATTTTTCTAGCATTACTCATAAATGACTTGCATCTTTCTGCACCGTTTCATGTGGCTGACATATTTCTAGGCACATCAACGGCTATGCTCATTAGCCTGGATAGTGAATGTTTTATTCCCGGAGGTAACGGTGTTTCTTCTCTGCTGGATGGGGGAGGGCCCGGTATCACTCCTCAGTGTGCATCAACCTAGCCACGATAAGCTCTAAGTTCCCAACTAACCTGCCGACATGTGTGGTTAGCGAAGTGTAAATAAGGCTAAAACGAAAGAGGTTAAAACAAGGAAGATGAAACAAGGAAATGATCGCGGTTCGTAACCTGTTTGTTCAGGTACAGCTGCGGCATTCGCCTCAGCTGTTGACTCAAGAAACGACTTATCAAAGCAAAGAATTCTCCGCCAGACAGGGACTGAATTTGCACTTTTTTCTTGTTATTTAGTGTCGCATCAACTACTAGGTCATTAGCGACCACTATTACATGTAACGTTATGGTATGGGGATGAAACGATATGGTGATGAGATGGGGTGAACGGACGAACATAGACAACCATGCCCGAGGCGGGTCTGGAACCCGCGACCCCAAGGTCCGAATCACTACGGCACTACTGCTTTAGTGATCTCGGCCACGGGGCCGACGAATTTGCACTTTGATGTATAGTGCGATTTTTCTAACTCTTCCCCTCAAGCCCCTACGGCCACGATGGAATATCACACGGCATTTCGCGTCTTTCTCCGTTGTGCCGCTAGAAGTCGCATGATCGCAAACTGCTTGATACGGTCGCGATCATGAGATACCTGGCGTAACGACTGAGAAATACCGTGACATTTTCCATCCTGAAGATGGGCCTTCGGGGGGAAAGTTGGAAATATTGCGGTAAAGCTCTTTGGCCGCGTAGCGTCGGTCGCTCCGTGTGTGGTGAGAGTCCCGTGTGCGGCAGCGCATCCTGCGGGGCGAGCGCGTGGCGCTGGTGTCGACGAAGGCGTTCGCGCGGCGCTACGGCCGCCTGCCCGAGTTCATGCGCGACGGGCGCGCGGGGCTGCATGTGGTGGGCGCCAGCCTGCTCGCGCCCTCCTTCCGCGCCTACGCCGCGCCCCGCGGCTCTCCGCTGCTGCGACGCATGAACCAGGTGCCACGCCCTCGTGCATTCGCACGCGCACTCCCACGCGCACTCCCACGTGCACTCGCACGCGCACTCGCACGCGCACTCGCACGCGCACTCGCACGCGCACTCGCACGCGCACTCGCACGCGCACTCGCACGCGCACTCGCACGCGCACTCGCACGCGCACTCGCACGCGCACTCGCACGCGCACTCGCACGCGCACTCGCACGCGCACTCGCACGCGCACTCCCACGTGCACTCGCACGCGCACTCGCACGCGCACTCGCATTCGCTTTCTTTTTTTAGACATCTCCTTTACAAAAATGGTGTTATATGTTCAATGCACGAAAATAATACATTTCAATTGAGCTCCACATTTATCAACAATATATATGTGCATATTGTGCGCAAACTATATAAACATTTTACATTTTAACACATCTTATTTTGTACATACTTGCAAGAATCCCATGTCACTGGGTTTCAATACTCCGGGATTTTTTTCTGTTGATTTGAGTAATTTGACTGGGCTACATGCAGTTGCCATCCATGTTAGATATCCAAAAACACAGGAAGTACCCAAAAACAATTCAATTTTTGATTTTGACAGAAAACTACAATATTCGATAGTGCTTTTCCGTCTATACTCATACTCTGTCTACAAACTGAAGTCCCATACTCAGTGTATCACTTCTTACGACACACCTCACGTCATGAGACATTAAATATTTGCCAATTGCGTATTGCGTTATAGATGAGCAACTTCTTAAAACACTGCATATATACTCATCGTCATAAAAAAGCTGCGCCCAGAAGGACGAGGCAGATTGCGGTCTTTGTTGGCAGGCAGGTAGAGGGTACCATGCATACAAAATGATCACATTTGTAGGACCAACATTTATTGCGCTACACGGCCACAGAGAGTACATGTTAGTATGGCGTAGGGCCGCCGTGTTGGCAACACATGCGTCCGCACGTCACGGTAAAATTAAAAATTAACTAAAGAAAGTAATAAACTACCTTCCTTAAAAACAACAAATAATTTAACAGCGCTAACGGACAAACAAAAAGCGTTGGCTTTAGCCACTAATTTCGAAACGATGTTTACTCCAAATAAAACGGAAATTATAAATCAAAATAGGCAAATTGAGAAGTTTTTATCGCTTCCATTCGCTACAGTTCCTCAGAAAATAAAATTCATATCTCCATCTGAAACACGTAACATAATATTTAAATTAAAACTAAAGAAATCAGCAGGTAATGATCAAATAACAACGCAAATTCTGAAGGAGCTACCGCGGACAACAATAGCAGGACTTACAGCGATATTTAATGCAGCTCTAAGACTTAACTACTTTCCAGATATATGGAAACAAGCCGTAATAATTCCAATAAGCATACCTGGTAAGGACCACACTTTGCCCTCAAATTACAGACCAATAAGTTTATTACCGAATATAGGAAAAGTGTTTGAAAAATTAATCCATAAACGGTTAAATAGTTTCCTAAAAGAAAACGATATAATTCCAAAAGAACAATTCGGATTTCGCGAACATTACTCTACCACTCAGCAGCTTATAAGACTAACTGAAAACATAGCCAACTCATTTCACCAACGTAAACACACACTTGCTATTTTCCTTGATGTAGAAAAGGCCTTTGATAAAATTTGGCATGCAGGGCTATTGTATAAAATGAGAAATCTGGGAATACCCCATTATCTATACGAAATAATTAAAAGTTTCGTACAAAATCGCTCCTTCGCAGTGAAAGTGAATAATACCTTATCTGATCTAAAAATCACGCAAGCTGGATTACCGCAAGGGTCACCGCTCTCACCAACCCTCTTTAACATTTACGTTGCAGACTACCCCCAGATGGAAAGAACAGAAATAGCATGTTTCGCTGATGATACAGTACTGTTTACAACAAAGACGTAGACCAAGAAAGGGAAATTCTACAAACATCGTTAGATACATTTATGTATTGGTGCTCAAAATGGCAAATAAAAATAAACCTCACTAAATCACAACCCAAGATATTTACGCTACGACGGCCTAAAATGCCAAACCCACTAATCATTAAAAATGTAAATTTAAAATGGATAAAAAAGGATCAACCAGTAAGATATTTAGAAGTACTTCTTGACCAAAAACGAACGTGGAAATATCACATTAAAGAAATAGCCAATAAAACATACGTGAAAATTGCAAAACTATATCCACTTATAAATAACCATTCCAGACTAAGCATAGAAAATGGGATAACTCTATTCAAATCCATTATCAGACCATCGCTTACTTACGCCTGCCCAGTCTGAGGTGGAGCCGCAAAAAGTAATTTGGAGAAAATTCAAGTAGTTCAAAACAAATTTTTAAGACGCATAATTAAAGCACTATGGTACGTGTCAAATAGACAAATTAGAAACGAGTTGAACGTAGAAAATATGACTACTTACATTAGTAAACTATCAGTAAAATTTTTTGAAGCACTGCCAAAAGCAGAATGCGTTAAAACTTCAATCTAGGACGATCAGCAGAAGACATAGAAATTATTTCAAGGTTCCCCAAGGATAAACTACGACCGCCATAAACGTTCAAATAAGAAAGCAAATTGAATAAAAAATGTATTAAACTTACAGACATAACATTCAATTATAGAATGTTACAAATTCAAAATGAAGTTAAAAAAAAATTTCATACACTAAATAACAGAAATGTATCAAAGTGAGAGGGAGCTTCAACTAAATGAACTCCCCGCCTGCCTATGCCCTAACCCTGTTCTAGTGTTAAGTAATTAAAATCTCTGTAAAATCAATGGATTGAACAGATAGAAAATAAAGCTGTTAGAAAAAGGTCTCCAATAGAGTCCTCTGCTAGTCCTTCCCACCCAGCTTGCACCTGAGCTCGCAATTTTTGCAGATTGGTGGATAGAGGTGGGGTCCTGATCACACGCTCCATAGCACCCCAAACATTCTAGATCGGGGAAAGATCTGGCGATGCGGCTGGCCATGGTAGAGTATCCACGGCCGCAAGGAATGCTCGTGGGATGGCTGCAGTATGCAGACGCGCGTTCTCCTGTCGAAACATGGCATGGGCGTGGGCGTTCACGAACGGCGGAGCCACCGGTTGTAGGCTCTCCTGAACGTACCGTGAAGATGTCACGGCGCATCCGAGGAACACTAACGGTGAACAGGCACCATGGGATATCACGCCTCACACCATCACACCAGGCTGATGAGACGTGTTATGGAATACTATAAACCGCTCGTCGTGGCGCTCCCCCACTGCGCCTCCAGACACGGACCCGGTGGTCCTCGCGATGAAGATAAAAGCGGGATTCGTCGTTGAAGATGACCCGCTGCAAGTGTGCATACGGCGAGGTCCATCGTTCCCGAGACCGTTCGGTAGCGACGTTGCTGGGGCGTGCGTGGAAGGCGTCGTAATGGTCGGTGTGCGGCGAGCCCTGCGTTGTGCAACCTCCTGCCAATGGTACTGGCACTTACGGGATGTGACAGTGCAGGCTGCACAGCCTGCTGAATAGCACCAATCGTTGCCGTTGGATATGTTCGCGCATGGCGGACAATCCGTCGGTCCACCCTCCTCGTGGTGCGTGGACCTCCAGATCTTGCATTTCGTGTGTGTATGACTTCCTCAATCCTTTGCCGCCAACAGCGTGCGATGGTGGTGTTCACACGACCGGTGTGGCGCAATACGGCGTCATGACCAACCAGCCTCTCGCAGACCCACGATGCAGCCCCTCTCAAACGCGTCTAACTGAGCAACTGGTTGTCGAACGCGTCGCCTAGGCAGTGTACGTGCAGGTGACGCTCTGGCGACGTTACCCGATGTCTCAATGGCCTGTAGCTGTTTGAAGCCCTCTTATCCCGGTGGGTCTTAAACCCGGAAGGCGCGAAGTCATGCACCTACCCTCGACCCCCCCCCGTGCGCAGCCGACCGTGAAAACAAAATCATTGGCTAGGCGAATTGTGTGCAAAATACTCACCAAGTTAGGAGCGGATCAGTTGGGTCCTTCGGGGTGCAGCTTTTTTATGACAATGAGTGTATAAAGAATTGTTGTACTGTATGTACTACTATACTGTATGTACAGCAATACTACGTATACTGTGATTTCTCGAACTTTGCCCCTCAAGGTGACTCAAATCCCATCTTCGCGATGGAATAAGTCACGGCATTTCGCGTGTTTCTTGGTCTTGCCGGGAGAAGTCGCATGATCGCAAGCACTTCTTGATACGGTCGCGATCATGCGAAATCTAGCGGAACGACTGAGAAAGATGCGAAATACCGTGACATAATCCATCGCGAAGATTGGATTTGAGTAGCCTTGAGGGGCAAAGTTAGAAAAATCGCAGTATAATTACAGTACTCATCATGATATTTTTTGTTCGAACACTTAATTTATTGTTGTTTTTTACGAAAGTAGAGTTTGTTCTTGAGCAGTTGCATGCCACATTTTGAAAAAACATTTCGTGTGATTTTGTTCAGAAGCATATCTCCGGCTGCAAGATACAAGGTACTAGTGCAAACCTAAGGTCTGCGAACTTTGGCTCTAACAAAACTCTGGTAAATCTAAGATCTGCAAACTTTGGCTCTAACAAAATCTGGCAAACCTAAGGTCTACGAACATCGGTCTAACAAAACTCTGGCGAACCTAAGGTCTGCAAACTTTGGTTCTATCAAAACACTGGCAAATCCAAGGTATGCGAACTTTGGCTCCAACAAAAATCTGGCAAACCTAAGGTCTGCGAACTTAGCCGTTGGCCGAAATAAATCTTCGGGCAACGGTAGGTTACTTCAGGTACTTGAATATAGTATGTGGTGACTAATATCCGAATGTGTCTCATTCGTAAATTAGCCTGTTACATAAATTACCTTTAACTAAATTATAAGGAGATAAAATTCAAAAGAAAACCAGTTTGCAGGCGTACTAGAGACTTTAATCGCATGTGTACACATTATGCAACATGAAATGGCTAGGATAGATGAAGAACGTTAGAGTAGATAGTATATGCGAAAAACAGGAATCAGGGTGGTGGTGGGAAATTTCTAAGGCTAATGAGAGAAAAGGTCTGTTGTATAGAATTCCATTGTGACAGTCATAATTTACACTTACTAAATGCTACCTATCCTAGTCTAATCTAACCTAACAGTGTGAATCATCTGACTCTATGAACCACTTGACAACACATCTCACGGTCGGAAAATCACCTTACTTAGGCCTTGTGCGTCTTGTTTTTAATGCCGGATGAAGTCAGTAATGATTGTTTCGCGTTTGTACTACGCGAAGAGTGAATCCATTGTTCCGTGCATTTCGTGATTAGTTCTACAAAGAACCTCTTCGTCATAAACAGATTTACGAGTAGAACTAGAAATTCGTAGAAAATAGTTGTATAAGCAAAGAGAAAAGTACTGGTCGCCCTCGCACGTCAGTTGAGCATATCCGATCGGTTTACGAACGTAGTCCTACAAAATCCACAAGAAGAGGAAGCAGAGGATTTCGAATTCCTTAACCAACCGTACAGAGTCTGCGTCAGAAGCCGTATAAGGTGCAATTACTTCAAGCATTGTGTCCTGGAGATGATCATAATTTTGCATTGTAATGTTGCAAGTTATGAAAGACGACACTCTTGCTGAAAGACTGTCTTTTTTCTGATGAATCATTATTTCATATCTCTGGTAAAGTGAATCGCCACAATGACAGAATGTGGGGAACTGAAAGTCCCTGCATTGTCATTTTACATAAAAGAGATTCTCCAAAACTGAATGTGTTTGCGCCATTAGTATCAACAAAGTTTGTGGATCTTTTTTTTAATGATTGAACTGTTACTGAATTGGCTATTTGTGGAAACAACCAATACTGCAACCATGCTCCAGAATTGATTGTTTCTGCAAATTCAAGAAGATTAGGATGATTTATCTTTGTGGAAGACGACGCTCCACCTCACTTTCACTGTGAGATACGCCAGTATCTGAAGGGCACAATTGCAGGAAAATGGATTGGAAGAATTGGGAATCATCATTAAATGGCCTTCTAGGTCACCATGTCTGACGCCGTGCGATTTGTACCTAAAGGCATTCATAAAACAACTCGTACGTACCACCTATCTTCAAGATAGTCGTGAATAGCCAGCAACCACTTAATTCGTGCGTGGCAAGAAATGGACTATCGATTTCGAGACTTGTCGCACAACAAATGGTGCTCATGTTCAATGTACAAAATAAAACTTTGGATTTTCCTCTATTCAATGATGTGTCGTATGTGTCTGCATCTATTGTCGTTCATTGGTGGTAGATATTTGAAATTTGTTCTTTCCTTTTGAATCAACATGTATTAGAGAGTAGGAAGGAAGCCGGTTCATAGATACATCGTGTACTGGGAATGCACACCAGATTGAAATATCCAAGCCTTACTCAGAATTCAAATCTACAGTCATGACCTAAAACGTACTTAGACGCACTTCCCAAGCTCTTTCTCCATCGGATCGTTAAAGAATATGATGAAAAATGATAATTGGGAAAGACCCACTTTCCCACAACGCACAGGCTCACATACATGAGCAAGACTCCTATCCGCGGCCCTTCGAACCCAGAAAATTGAAACGCATCAACAATCTCGGCTATCCAAGTCACCACACTTTTCAGTATATTAATTCATCAGAGATTAATATTTTCAGATTTTAATATTTATCAGATTTATTTATTATCAGATTTTAATATTTAATTGCTCCTTAATATCATATAATTTCTTAATGCCATTTAATTTTACATTGTCTAAGAATAAATGTTACAACCTTATAGAGTACAACGAGGGGTCGAATTGGATTACTTTTCTCCATTGAACATACGGTGACCATTTCGTATTACGAAGTTTTACGTGTGACATTTGCCCTAGATTTTAATGCAACACTGTACACTGTGGCGGCACATTAGCGGTGAGTTTATAATAAAATAGAATTTTAGACACAAGGGTAGTGTTCCCCGCCCTCGCCTGCACCCCCGGCCCGCCAACACATAACAGTGACCCAAATTCAAAAGGAATTTATGACCTGCAGCTGCGCGCGGCCACATCCGCCCGGAAGCAAGAATCCACTCCTTTGGGCGCCCCCTCATAAAAATAAACGAGGTGATTTGCTCCTCACAACAAGCAGTTCATGTCTAACTCAATAAGGGAAACGAGGAAACATTAACAAGCTTTCGTTATCAAAACGAGTATTTACACGGCCAGTCTGAATGCCATTGCTCACGTTCAAGTGCTAAATGCAAGATAGAGAGAGAGAGAATGAATGCGTATGAAAAATTTTAGAGAATTCCTATAGCTGATTGGTGGAAAATTAAATACGACGCCACAGATCTAGATCAATCAGGCAACATGTACCAGAGGAAGGGGTGAATTTGGATACGAGGGAACAATTTGGGGTGGGGGAGCGAAAGGTTCATGCGAGGAGCGTACGTCGGGAGATGAGGAGAGAACAAGTGGGACTCGAAGGGGAAGGTTCATGTAAGGAACGCTCGCAGGGAGGCCGTTATTAGACTCCACATAGTTCCACAGGAAAAGTATAATTTTCTTAATTCCGAATTCTCACTGGATCGGGCCGAGCTTTTTTTCCGCGGAACGGTGCCAAAGCCAGCCGCTTTCGGACACTGTTAGGCAGTTCACTGAATCTGGGCAAAGTGAATCCGCCATCTAGATCACGATTAATGTTCTCGAGGAATTTTATCCATCAAGTTAAAGACCCGCGAAATTAGCGACAGGCGAATGTTCGCCTTGTAACCAATACCCAGAATTATCTGAGCCACACCGTGATCTGACGCCACGGCCACCGCCTGGACGGGGCGAAGACGTCTGGGAACTTCGGAGACTACAAAGCCGCCGCCCTCAACCAGCCGCAGCCCAGCCTGTGTCGCCGCCCCCGCCGCCGCGGCCCAGCCCAGCCCAGCCTAAGCCGCCGCCCCAGATGCCCCTGATGATGTCAACGACCGGGGTAGCTTCCCCGCTGGTGAAGCTCCACTGCTACCCTTTGTAACATAAGTCGCCGAACAGGCAAAACCCACGCTAATTACGCTCTTCAAGCGCAACGAGGAATTGATTGGTCATATTATTGTACAAGCGTTGCCGCGATCTGGCATAGATTGTAATGAAAATTAAGAACCAAACTTGTTAGTAATTTTAGAATTTAATTTTTTGATTTCTTTTAATTTTAAACTTTCTTTTAAATGAGCTCCGTAGGTAGGGCCCTTTTCTTTAAATTTCTTTCAATGTAACTTCCCTGACGCTCGTCAAAAATAAAGTCAGTGCTTATCAGTTTATTTTTTTTTGTCTTATGAAGTAGTGACCGCCAACCAAAAGGAACAGGGACCTGACTGAGCTACCGCCGGGCCGGCGCAATTCACACTCTATCGTTCCCACGAGAACGCCGTGCGGTGACAATACATTGCCGTTTAGCGTCACGTTCTGACGCAAAGCTATTTCGTCCATCTGCCAAACTCCAATGCACGATGTGTTACCTAACCACGGGGGTCAAATATCCCCTGTGTAACTTCTGTATATGAAATTTCTATTTGTTCATTGGGGGAAAACCTATTTGTTAACCCTGCAGTGGTAACGTGACTTTTTGAAGCAAAAATGGTAACGTGGGGTGTCTCCAGACCCCCACACTCTTTTCAAGAAATATGCTAAATTATTAAAAAATAAATTAATATAATATTCTTCTTCTATTATTAACAATGTTTTGCATGCGATTACACAATTTATTAAGAATTTAGTTCCGAAACAACTCTGAGAATTCATCAAGACAGCATCTAATATTTAGAGTTAATTTTTGTACTGGTCTGCGCGTGTTGTCACATCCAAGCCCTTGTTTCGTAGCAAAAATTGAAATATTTTCAAATTCAAAGTACAATGGAAAATTTCAATACCCATATTATCCACATTCTACAATTCAGCAAGATTTTGGTGCCCTAATTTCACAGACTCAGCCAAAATACGTAGTACAATTACTGCCTTCATTTCCTCTTTGTCAGTCTTATAGGTGCTGCGATCATTTTTATTCCTCTCTAAATCCATTTCATTTTTTATATTGGCGGATTCTGTAATTCTCTCAATCATATCCAAATCAATAAACTAAGAAAACATCCTTCTTCAGTCTTTTGGAATTGCGTGTAGATTGCTTTTTCCAGGGCGGTGAGTAACGATATTCTGTACCCGCTTTCAGCAAAAGTTGGCGTATTTTTCCACTCATTTTTTAACTTACTGTAATGATTTCTTTTCTGGCACAGTCCCCAAAAACAATTGTAAAAGAAAGAGAAATATTTATTAAACTGTAATTCATAAAACAACGTGTACGTGAATCGATAGCAATAAGACGGAAGAACAGCGCGCCGCGGAAAGCCATATTTTGACGATTTTGGAAACATTGGATTCAGTAATTTTGAAAAATCTGACCGTACAGTTAATTGAAAAGTAAATAAATAAACATTGTAGTCTTTGTTTGAACACGATCGGATGACGGGTTCATTTAAATTTAGAATATGAAGATTGGAGAAAAGTTCCAGTGACGTGTCAGATGTAACTTAAATATAAAAATTTTATGAAGAAACCTTAATTAGGCAACGAGAGGCGTTGTAAATCGTCGTTGTCTGAATTTAATAAAAATTATAGCAGATCCAAAAGACTTATAACATGTTGAATTTCCGAGCTGAAGAAATATTACAAATTAATAATATTAAAACAAGTGACGAATTAGTGTATGATTTCGACAGAAAAATTTAGCGTTTTCGACGTATAAAACATCAAAAATATATGTTTGGGCCAAAAACCTTTAACATAAGGCAAAAGCGTTAATAAATAGACACATAGTCATGTCAGAATAACTTATATTGTGGATTTCAGAAAAATTTGGGAAGACAACAATGGAAATGCAAGAACGAAATTCGCCGGCATTTTTTCTATTACGAGGTGACGTGTTAAATCGACATGGTTTTAAGAACACTTCTTTCGACTCAGGGGCGACAGTGACATCGAATCCATGTTGGATGAATTTGAGATTTGAGAAATTGGACTTAGACATTTTTGTGATGAAGCGGTACAGTGCAATGGACATTCTAACGAGTATTGAAAACCGATATTGACGCAGTGAATGATAGAAGAGAGAAGTTGTTTTTCATTTTTATTTTGAATCTGTGCTTCGAAGTTGATCGAGCAATTTTGGACTTCACGGAGAACTTCTTATGAAGAAAGTCGGCAGACGCGGGATTGGTGCGTGCGAATACATCGGCGCGTGCAAGTGGGCACGCAATTGACGACCGAGCTGGCAACGGCGCTGTCTCGGCGGAATTCAACAACAGGAAAGTGTCGCATTCGTGGCGTATCATCAAATTAGATATTTGTTTTTCGAGAATACTCAATTAAATTAAATTAAACTTTGACAAGACCAGTGAAAAATATTAAAAGTTTAAAAGAACAATGCATGCAATTGTTGCCGCACAAAGCAATGAAAATGTTAGTCTCATTTTCTTATTGTTAAATTTATAATTACGCACGTACGAGAGAAAATTTTCTTATAACATTATTTTTTGGTAAAAAAGGAATTCCTGAACGCATGAATAATTAAACATCAGCTGATGATTATTAGTTTCATTCGAATGTAATGGTATTTAAGTGATAACGATGTTGCCAAGCATGAGTACATTTATGTAATTATACATTGTTGAATTGTTATTGAGAGAAGGCAACAGAGGACGGTAGCGCTCCATGTTGAACGAGAAAATAAACGAAAGAGAACGAAGTTTAAAGTTCTTTCTTTCTTTTATGATAAAAGGTGTTATTATTTCAGTATTTAGAAAACCTGTGCATGCTGCAATAGCGAACGTTGTTTACAGGTATTTCCCGTAAAAGGGCCAGCCACGACCTACGACCTAAAAATAATTTATGCAACCTCGTAATATAACAATATTTATTAATATTGATTAATTGAAGAAGGGGAGTAGTAGTTTCGGTTGCATTGGCACCACAACGTGTGGCCAGGTTAATTCAAGAAGGAAGTAGTACGGTTGCATTACAGTGACTTAAAATGTTCGTAGTACTTCAGTATTAATTTTTCAGGGGAATCCTAACGTAAAAATACAGCATACAATACGTTCCCAAACTAATAGAATGTACGAGACTGAAGACACTTTTGCTAACGTAGAAGGTAACGCGGGGGTCTCTGGGTACCCCAAACAAAACAATAGCTTGCTACACGGATAAAACTCACTAATCTGGCAAACTGAGAGTACACTAAATATCATGATAAAAAAGAGAAAGGTACTAAAGCAATGGTCAGGGTAGCCAATATAGGAAATAAAACAAGCGGGAAGAAAGGATCGTCGGGGTCCCACGGATCCCCGCGTAACCACTCCCGGGTTAATAAAACTTAATTTCGACCACTCTGTATGCCCTAAACGTTTGTAACAATTATTGAAATACCTGTACAACATCATTGCACCATCATTTGGACGGTGTTATGCATCAACCGGGTATGCGACTTCATACAAGTTTTGAGATAATCGTTTTCCACGGTTTTATTACATTTCCAGCTCTAAAAACTGTAATTTAATTATTTCATTCATTGAAGCGCCAAACTACACAAACATGAGTGGAATATCTGGCGCTTACCAGCATAATGTGAAATTAAGAACAGCAGATTCGAAGATCTAGGTTTGTAGCCGGTTGTTGAGAAACATAACATCTCTGATGTGACTGATGCGCGTTTACACTCATTATAAGGCTAATTTTTACAGATTTGGCAGCCAAAATTTTGCGTACACTTAGAACATTGTCTACTACAACTGATGGCGCCCACATTTCATTTTTTCACAATGGCGCTTAGTCGGTTGATGCATAACACCGTCCATTCGCAGGTGGTGCAGCGCGCCCTGGCGGCCGGGCTGTGGAACAAGTTCCTGGAGGACGGCGACGGGAACTACTTCTCGGAGCACGGGGTGCCGCCGCGGGACGCGCCGGGGGCGTCGGCGGGGCCCTACGCGCTGGGGCTGGCGCACGTGTGGCAGGCGCTGCTGGCGCTGCTGGGCGCCCTCGCGGCCGCCGCCGCCGCCTTCGCGCTCGAGCTGCTCTGCTTCGCCCGAACAAAGGGATTCAAAGCGCTCGCACGCGTCTGGTTCGCGGAGGACACTCGGCCTGGTATGCGCCGAGTGGGGCGGTTTAGAAGGGGTGCGTTTATATCATATTATAAGTGATAGTTAGGGGGCGGATTATAATGAAATATCATTTTGTCTTTTCATTTTGGAATAACGCCTTTTAGTATAATCATTAATTTTATGGTATGACGAAAGGAAATGACACATTTTTAAATGACTTTTTTTAGCACTTCGGTTGATTTCGACTAATAAGACATTTTTTACATTTTCCCATAATTTCAAAGCTTCGTGAAGCTCCTTGTTTTTTCCATTTCAATTTAGACCAATCACATAATGGACCAAAGAGAATTAAAACTCGTTTCCGTAAAGATATATTTAAATCTCCTTCAAATCAAAAATATATAGATTATTTTAAATAACTAATGAATTTCAATTCTATATTTGCTATTTCCAAACTTAAAATAATCAAAATCACAAAATAAATCAATATCGTTAGCGAAACCAGGCAGTCACGTTATGAGTGACGGACTCTAAATGTTCTTATGTTTCCATTAAAATTCACTTCCTTCGAAGACAGTAATGCCGAACAAGCAGAATAGAAATATTTTCAAAAATCAAAAGTTCAAAGCAATTTTTGGTAATTTCATCGATTTTAACACCACTTTATTGGTACTTGCTTCAAATAATATTTACGAAATGCAACAAATTCCTCACAGAATTCCTAAGTAGCCTCTATGATTTTTTCGCTCAGAAATTGTAATATAAGTCGTTTTAAGTATGTAATATTTAGCTCCTCTAATGCGTATCTGCCCCATTGTGGGTTCGCGGTCGATTTCGCGGTAATTACAGACAGAAATTTCCTGATAAAGAACAGCCCAGTTTGCAAGCTAAGTTAACGTGAATGAAAGAAAGAAGCCTCGTTCACATCAGGAATATATTCAACATATTCAACAGTTTCAGTTGTTTATCTGAACTGGTTTTGATCAAATTGTTTAGTCATTTTTCTTCGCTTTTAGGGCATTTTTAAAACAAGTTAAGAGCATTTCATTGATCATTTTGGCAACCTTGTATGTAATTAAAACCCACCACCTAATGATAACATTCAAGGTGATGGGGTGTGTACATACATATGGTAACGATATAATTTACTTACAAAAAAATACGATATCAAAAATAGAATTACTTCAATGCAATACTCTATACATGGATTACATGAATTTGATTGTTGATACACATAATATTTCATGCCTCAAAATATCGTTGGTATTCCTCCATTCGCAGTTTTTCTTAAGCGATTCATATTATAAGATAGTCTACCTTTTCGTAACATTATACCAAAATGGTAGATTTTCTCACTGACAATTGACGTATGGGCGTACTGAAAATATTGAATGTGAAATAAAACGTTTAAAAGTTTCAGAGAGCATAAAGAAATACGTCGTTCTCATTAGTTGAAAATTATTGAAGTAGATGATGCAGCATTTCTAACAAAAGAGTAAAAATGAAAAAGAGAATAAAAAGGAGAAGAAGAGTAAGAATTAAAAGATTAGGAATATTAATATGAATGGGAAGAAAATAAATAATAATAATAATAATAATAATAATAATAATAATAATAATGTTTAATACATAGTACTGTCTTTTTCTTTGGTTAAATTGGTTAAAAGTTTAACTTTTAAAAATGTCAGAAAATAAATATACTTTTCCTAGGAAGAAACTATTATTAGCATTCTAAAAGCATCTATTAATTACAAATTAACAATTAGATTTAAAGCTGGATGTATTGTTTAAATGAAAAATTCACACATAAAAATACTTTACTTAAAAATTCTGAAAGGTAAATCATATTATATACGACACAGTTTCTTAGGATGTATTGATATACAAGAATGAAACCTTACAATTAAAGCACATTTAAATTTGTCTTCTTCTTCTTCTTTACTATTTAATCCCTTGGTTAAACCGAATCAATCGATAGCTTCTTCACAAAGACGCAATCGACGGAAAATTCACAGTTTTACAAATGTGTGGGCTTGAAAACATTATTTTTGTTCTTTCGCTCCAGAGTGTATTGGCTTTTGTTTCGTTTGTCATTAGTGAATAGAAAGAACACTAAATTAAATTAACAGGTAAGAATTGATGTTTCCATCTGCGTCCCAATAAATCAATTTATTGACATATACATTGACCTCAGGTACGACAATACAGGTCCTATTTACTTATGTGAAGATCAATGAAGACCTCATGTCAAGTCTACAACGTTCATATTATTAAAGTATGCGGATATTAATAATTTCATGCGAAGTTTACGTCGTAACATTTCACTATTAAAAAATAATAGTTTATAACCATGCGCCATCAAATTCAGTAAGTGGTGGAAATATACACTCTCAGATATGAAAGCCTTCAATTGTCACCAGAGAATTGAAATACGCTCTACCGGCTGAGTTGGGAACTACAACACCCGATCTCATCTGCCAAGTCTTAGGAGTACCCAGTGTGTTGTCACAGATGGCGCAGCGGTCTCTGTCAGTGCTACCGCACTGTTTACAGATTCAGAGAGTGTCCTTATTGCTCTAAAAAATGTTTACAGCGATGATTTGTCTTACATAATCAATTTAATAAGACACAAGTTGGCATATGCTTATCAGAAAAGAATTAAAGTACAATTAATATGGATTCCTGCCCATAAAGGGATTATGGGCAATGAAATGGCTGATAGAGAGGCGAAATTGGCTGGGAAAAATTTTGTTTCTCCGATGACCCTATTCCGTTCTCGGATTTCTTCATGGAATTCAAACTCAAAATTCGGAATAAAACTGAAGACTTACTTATTAAAGAGGGAAAAAATAAGGGGTGTTTTTATTTTCAAAATTATTTTGACAATTTTTGTAGTAAACCTTGGTTTTTTAATTTTAAATTACCTAGGAAGGCCATTGTAACCATCAACAGAATTAGAAGTAATCATACATCACTAAATTGTAGTTTATCAAGGAAAGGTATTATAAATAATAAAAACTGTGTTTGTGGTGAAGGTAAAGATACAATCGAACACATATTTTGGAACTGCAAATTGCATGATTCTGAAAGAAAGTTTCTGTTAGGTAAAATTAATAAAATAGTTGGCTATGGTCCTCATTCCATTGTACCTCTATTGTCTTTTAAGGATAAAAATAATATACGTACATTTCAAAGTGTTGTTAATTTTATTTTAAGTATAAACCGTGAAATTTAATAATAATAGTAATGTAAATGTTAATGTGTATTATATGGCAATGTAAACTAAATGTTTAAAGCCAATAAAATTTACATTCATTCATTCATACCGCAACCGTGATTTGGGCATGCTCGAGAATATAGTAAGTGGCGTAACAGATCGAATGGATTTACATATATGTCACCTAGTTTCAAAATCGGATACATCACTTTTTATACTTTTTCCTACATTATTTTTCAAGAGGCAACATACAAGTTAAATACATTATTTTTGTAAGCTTTTTCTACAGTGATACAACCGTCTTGAGCATGGGTATCAGCATTGTGGAAGTATCACTTTGAAATAAAAATTACTTTTGTTCGTGATCTGCCTGGTTTTGCTTCAAGTGTCCTGTGTAATAATTCTGAAATTGCAATCAATGCACAGCTTAGGCAGCGGGAATTTCGATCGTTTTCAAACTGATTTCGGTCTGTAACTAATATTTCTTAAACTACAAATATATCTATTTATTGAGAAACAAAACAAGAAATAGTTTAAACATAGTAAAACGTACAGTGCTTGACTTTTAAAATATTCTACTCCTATTCTCTCCCAATTTTATGAGTGTACTCGTGCTTGACGTAAATTTATTGTAGCTCGATATACATTTCCTGCCTGCCCACGGTTCTTTCCTGTAGACAACGTGAGGTCAGTGTCTCCACGCGATCTTCCCATTCTCATCTTTGGCCCCCACTCCCCCACATACACACACACACACACGTAAACACACGCTGATACTTATAAACACTTCTCATACACTACAGTACACTACCGTACATGTCGGGAATTTAAAACTTGTCCCTGCTGGGATGGTGCACCGCTGGAAAAGATATATGAAGATGAAAAACCTGCAAGCCTTCTTGTAGGGCGGTGCTGGATTTCACGCTACAGCGAGAGAGGAAAACCGGCACCTGTCGGCTAAATCACGGCCAATAATTACTGGAGTAATTGATGAGACAGAAAACAATTCTTCACTCCCTTATAAATGAGAGAAGAGGGGCACGCAGTGTGGTCTACTATCTTGCAATACTTGAGCTTTACCCGGGGTTTTCACACCCCAAGTGTGGGTACCTGACCCCCCCCCCCCCGGGTGTACAAGTGCACAGTTTGTCCGTTTACGGATACGCCGGCAGTCGTGACGCACACGCCTATCCTGGGTGGTGCTGCCTCGCCTGGCGACGTAGCAAAATATTCATGTTTTGTGCAATACTTCAAGTGGAAGAGAACATGGGGCGGTATTCTAACGCTGCGATCGAAGCGTGTGCAAAAGCTCCTGATATTCCTCTCACTACTACCGACAGGACTCGCGTGGATCAGCGGTCGAGGACGTAGTTTCGCGGCGTGGTCTACGGCCATACGCCCCTTGACGTGTACTTCCGTTTCCGTATGATGTATATGTCAATACAGAGTGCTATTAACTCTTCAGTAATCGCGCGGCAGTCAATTTAAAAAAAGGAAGGTTTTTAATTGTCTGTCTTCGGTGGTGCAGTGACCAGTCAGCTGAGCAGGCGTCGTAACGGAAGGTGTGGCTGGCATTGCTGTGGGCTTCGCGCAACTGGCGATGGATGGAAGTAGGGGGCAGAGGCAATCAGACCAATCCAACGGCCACGCTCTCAGTCACGGATGTCGTAATTTGGGTAAAACTGAAAAATTCTATTGTTTGTGACACTGTTTTCATTACAACGTAGAATGTGACTTCCAAACCAATTTACCCACGTCATATGGATCAATGAACATAAGAAGAATACTAGGGATAGCGTGACCGTCACAACTTTATTCCTTCGTTTAGATTCTGTACTTTGTATTAAATTCGCGATGTGCTATGATGATGTAATGAGTATGACGTCATTTTGATGTATTCATTTAATTTCTTAAAAATTACATAAATGAATTTTCTGTATCAGCCACGTCATTAATAAGTACATGTGAGTAAACTTGCTTCAAATGATTTCTGATGAAGTTTCTGGAAAACTTTAACATTTCAGTGAAAATTAACTTAGAATTTCTCCTTTTCAGAAATGCTCAAATGACATTTTCTCAAAAAATGGCTTCAATTTCTTTCTGAACCTTTCTTTACGAATAGTGCTTAATAAACTGAATTGCATGACATATACGCCATTTTTATGTATTCTTTTGATTCTTCAAAAGCTATACAAAGGTAATTATTTTGAAATATCTCTCACGTTAAGGTTTACTTTACGGACATTTTGATGCCTCAAATGCAATCACAAATGCTTTAAATGTTTCTTATGACGTTTCTCGATATTTCAATAACCTGTGTGTGTAAATGAGCATACAATTACGCATTTTCAGAAACACTCAAACAACACTTTTTCAAGAATGACGTTTTTTCAAGAATGGCTCAAAATTTTTAAATGAAAATTTGCATACAGGACTTCTCTTCTGTAATATTCTCAAAGCCTCATTTCAATTCTAATAATAAGTGTCCTAGAAATTGAGAAAATGTGAAAAATATTTTGTTACCGATATGTAGCAGCTGAGAAGAGAACGAGACAATACCGTAAAGCTAACGTAAAGAGACTAGAAACTAACTAGCGAAAAAATACTGTGCCATTCTGTAGCATCACTAGTTTAGTGTTTCTACTCTGTCAAACCATGTAAGTGTTACAAATCTTAGAGGCGAATATGAGTATTTTTGAGGGCCATTATCTCATTTCGGCTTAACATATTCACTAGTGTTTGCTTTACGATAATATATATGCTAGTTTTCGCTTTTCGATAAACCACAAAATAACAAATACATCGTTAAATATTGGTAACTACTTATTAGAGCAGTTGATTGCACGTAATACAATTTCCATTGTTCATTTAAATCGTTTATTTATATTCCTTATTTCAAAGTCAATTATACATAGAATTATCTCAGTTTAATGGGATCTTTTATTTCAAAACGGATATAATTGTCAATAAATATCGAATCAAAATAGATATATTGGAAAGGGGAGAACTGTTTAGGACATTTACCATGCCTTAAAATCCGCAATATTAAATGTAATTCAATATTAATAGAAAATTCTTAACAGTCGTAAGATACCATCACTTCCGAGAATAATCTAAGGCGCAAGTATTTAATGAAAACCTAACAAGGCATTTGCCTTCAAAAATACTCGTATATTATACATTGTGTACGGAAAAATTAAAGTAAAATTAATATGTTATGTTAATTTTTTTCTCAGAGTATCAGTAAAACTAAAAAAGGGTTTTTTGACTCTCTTCCTCACAACATGTTTCAAGAATAAATTGTCTGGCTTTGCGAGTTTCAATGGTTTTCTAGCATGTGAGAAACGTTACGAGACAGTATTCACAGGAGATTGATTCGCTGGGATTTTCTAGAATAACTATCTTCCTATATTTCATTTCCACCATGAGTAAACTGTGATTTCCGTTTAGGTTCGTAGAACTCAGCGGCATTCAGGGCCAATATTCCGAGGTAAATCCCGTTGCCAAGGTGCACGGCCCTGCCTGCGCGTCGTATCGAAGGCTTCGTCGGACGGAGCGAGTGTTTTGCGAGCGTCGCGCAGAGCTGCGGCGGCGTCCAGTCCGCGGCGGCGCCGCCCACCGCCCGCAGCGCGCGCGGAGCGAGGCTGGTGCGCGGCTGAGCTGCTATTTTGCGCGCGGGCGAGGGCCGCCGCGCGGGCCCAGCGCCAGCGCCAGCGCCAGCGCCTTCGACAGGCGCGCGATGGGGCGGGGCCGGGACCGGGAGACGGGTATGGGGAGAAGTAATGTGGGGTGAAGGTGGAGTGGAGTGGGACTGGGGAGACGGGAAGGGACAGGCTGGGACGGGGCGGAATTGGATGGGAGGGGATGAGAAGGGATGGAATGGAATAGAAAGGGATGAAACGGGACGGGACGGGATGGGATGGGATAGAATGGGATGGGATGGGATGGAATGGGACGGGACGAGACGGAACGGGTCGGGACGGGACAGGACGGAACAGGACGGGATGGGACGGGACGGCTCGGGATGGGACGGGACAGTTTGGGACGGGTCGGACAGGACGGGACGGAAAGGGACGGGACGGAACAGGGCAGGATGGGATGGGATGGGATGGGACGGGACCGGATTGCATGGGATGGAGTGGGACGATGAGATGGGACGGGGTGCATTAGGGCGAAATGGGTGGAGTACGGGTCGGGACGAAGCGATGATGGGAGAGACGGGGATAGGCGGGAAGGGAAATGGCGAGTAGTCGGGAATTGTGGACAGAAGGAGAATGACCATCGAGTTGTGTGGACCAGAACAAATGGGAGAAGAACTAGGAGAACTGAAAAACAAATAATCATAAATGATCGTATGTGCACCGTGTGTGCACGAATGAGAAATTTTAATGAGCGAAGGGATAGAGTGTACGGTGGGTGAGGTTTTCAGTGTTTCATGACTATAGCATTATACTGTTTTTCTTTTCCTGTAACGTGTTAGATTGGGGAGTAATTGAGTACAAGTAATTCAATTATTTGTAACGATTACTTTCTTAGTAATTTTAGCATGTAATCGTTACTTTTAGTAGAATGTACTTTTAATCAGAATTAACTCCTTGATACAAAATTATAATCGTTACTTTGCAGCAATGCATGTAATCAATAATATTTGTTTAAAAAATATGCCTATTTATTTCTTTTCGCTCGCTTAAAACATCGTTCGTCGCGATCTAAATGAGTAGGTAAGTTCATTTAGTTCATGAACTAAACTGAACGAGGAAGCCTCTTCTACGGCGTAGGAGAATTTTCGTGGCTCCATCCCCAGTGAAGTATCTGTCAAGAAATACATCTTACACCGTGGCTCCATCCCAGCGCGCCGGACAAAGATTAATTCGTTCGAACTAGTTTGTTCAAAAACGACACATCTCTACTTGTACTTGTAATTGTAATAGCAATTTTACTAATTACATGCTGAAAATGTAGTTTGTAGTAGTAATTGAGTAAAATATTTTACAAGTAACTGTAATCGAGCCCAGTTACTTCTTCACATACTTTTTCCATCATTTCATGATTACATGCCACTTATGTACGTCTTCATGGCTATGCTAAGACCTTAAGCCTGGGCATGATCCAATTCAAGTGGGCACATTCAACATAAAGGCGAATACCCGTCAGTGAGAGTCAGGCAGTGACTTTGTTGTGTGGTATTCACATAATAAAACTAAATCACTTTTAATTATATTTCATCTCCCCCCTTCAGATTTTTATCCTCTACAGGGAACCTATCCTCTACTGCCCATTCGGTTCTAAGCTCTCTCCCGACATGCGTGTTGTGTATGTAACTGTGTGTGTGTGTGTAGTGCATGTAACTGTGTGTGTGTATGTGTGTGTATGTGTGTGTGTGTGTGTGTGAGGAGAGAGAATTGGTCAAGGAAGAGGGAAAAAAGACTGCGCGCGGTTTGTGGTTCGTTTGTTAGAGTAGTTACTGCTCCGGCATTCGCTTGGTTCTCATCAGAGAAACCACGCAAAAGATTGCCCATTAGACCTTCCGGCAGGAAGGATTCCCCTCCAAACTGTGACCGAATTCAACCTAGCTATCTGAATTCGCCACCGTCGGGACTCAACCCTAGAACCTCCAGGTTAGAGTTGATTGATCGATCGTGATTCCTGGCGCGTCAATTACAAAGGTCATTAGTCCCATAAGTGTAGTGTATGTTTTTTCCTCGGGAGGTGGCAGTCATCTTTTCCCCGCTGGATGTGAGATCCGGCGCCGACCTACCGGCGCCAACCCACCGGCGGCGGGGTTTCCCCTCAACGAGGTATCTCCCATCAGAAGGGCACCGCGCCAGCCGGGACAAGCTCTAAGCTCCCGACTGATCTCCCGGTAGGTGTGGTAGTGTAGTGCATGTTACTTTGTGTGTGTGTGTGTTAGGGGTTGAGGATACGGCAAGGAAGAGGAAGGAAAGATTGCGTTTGACCCGTTTGTTAGGGTACTGCTCGAGCATTCGCCTGGCGTTGATCGGAGAAAACGGAAAACTATTGATCAGAGCAGCTGTCCGCTAGAATTCTCTTCCAGAGAGCGACTGAATTCGACCTAGCTGACAAGCTAGTGTCCAAAATCCTGTCCCCGTCGGACTCGAATCAAGAACCTCCCGGTCAGAGGGACTGCAGCGACATCAGCTGATGCACTGAGCCACATATCTCCCGGTGCCGGTCAGAGTTGCTGCAGAGACAGCGCCAATGCTGGCCCCGAGCTCCGTCAGCCGCGCCCGCGCCCGCGCCAGAGCGCGCCCCTGCGCCACGAGCCGCGCGCGGGAGCGGCGCCAGGACGCCAGGGCGGCGGCCGGCGTCAACGCATTCATTCACGGCACTTCCCCATTTGCCAAGGAATGTTTGGGGAAAATGAGCTGTCGCTGTTTATTGGCATTACCTCCTGCAAAGAGGACGCGAAGAAAGCATTCGACGTCCACATCACAACAACTCCGTCGTTGCCAAGCTTTTGACGGGAATGGTTTGCTTACAAGTGATTGCTCCAATCATTCAATTGATTAGCAGAGATATACACGAAGAGTAACAATATAAATATAACCAGTAAAAACATGTACTTTTATTAATAAGGAGGCACATTTTAATTAATGCACGTAAAAACATTAAAATAGTTTTTCGAAAGTTTAATGGCATTACCCACGTTACTCGTTTAGAATATCGTAATTTCAATTATCCGAAAACTGGTAAACTTGTAATTTAAAAAAAACGAATTACTTTTCATCATATTTCCACCGCTGAGGTACTAGTATTCAGGGTTACTCAATAACGACGTCGACCACGAGTATTGCGCAAACGGTTTAAGATAGTGAGATGCAATTTTCATCAAATTATTCAGGATACAGGGGCGCATCACTTATAGTTATTCGTTTTTCGAGATTATTTTTTATCTTAAAGATGTTGCAATAGGTTTGCTTTTTAAATTGATCACTACACTTCAGTACGTTATATAGAACTTGAGAAAGAAATCCTTCAATACCACATATGTTTGTATTTGGTGAACAATTAACCGCACAAAAGAGTATGAAATCCGGCGACATACAAAGAGTAGGTAGTCGGAAACATTTGCGGCGCGGCGGCGGACAGCTGAGCGGTCTCCTAGTTGCAAGGAACAGGGCTGTGAAGCGCAACGCCTCGACGGCCACATCGGTCGAATTTCCCTTTGAAGGAACGTCCCGGCGACGCCCTCATATGGTACAATCATTTAAATTACTTAGTTCATATTTCGTTCACAAGAAGCAATTGGTTGATTGATGTTTCCGGGCGAGGCATCCGCAATTGAATGGTTTATTGTAAAAATACCGTAACTGACAATTTTTGCATAACTGCTTTTATGGTACAGAAATATTCGTTGGAAATAGACGGATGATTCACTATAAAAAATACACATCTACCGTGACTACAACCCTGTGAAAATTGAGGTCAAATATCTGGTTTAATGTAAAAACACAGCAAATTCTCTAGTAGTGAGATTTTTATATCAAACGGTTGGCAAACATGGCGCTTAATAAATCAAAGGATTGGCCAACCTAGGTAGTGCATATGCATACAGAGCTGTTGTTGTGTTGTGCTCGCTGTGTCTAGAGGAAGAAACATGTTCATTTCTTGTGAGGATGATGTAAATAAATCTTAAAGGAAACGAGGAGAAAGAAATGATGCACTGTACGTCAGAAACAGCATTAAAAAGCCCCGATTATGTGGAAAATCTTACACGAGTTTACAATGAAGGAACTTGTCACAAAAGACCAAATGAAGTTACTTCATTCATTTACGAATATCTTAAATCTGAAATTGATGTAAAACATTGTTCATCTTCAGGGACAATTGTGGAGGTCAGAACAAGAACCACACACTTGTAAGGTATTCGAATGCTTTGGTTGAAACTGGCCAATTTCATGAGATCCGCCAATTTTATCCTCTAAGAGGCCATTCCTTCCTTCCCTGTGATAGGGCATTCGGTGTAGTAAAGAAAGCTTTAAAAAGAATTGATCGAATTTATACAGTTCATCAACTGATAGAAATACTAGCCAATACAACAGACATTTACTGTCACATGGTTCAAAGACAGGATGGGCTAAATTTCAAAGTTTGATGGCCTTCACTTTACAAACTCAGTTGTTTGTCAGATTCACCATATGGTGTAAAAATACCAAAGAATAGGAAGCTATATTTCAAAATTTCAAAGTTTTGTGAATTTCTACACAACACTCAAAACAAGGCAAACCTTTTATGTAAAAGAAGTATAGGAGACTAATTATCCTTAGAAAACATCACCGTACAAATACCTCAAAAAAGTATTCACCACGGAAAGAAACTGTGTTTGCCTTCAAATGCCGCATAGTGAAGCAAAGTAAAAATCAATGTAAAAAATCGATGATCTCAAGAAAATATTTATATATATTCCTGATGAGTATAAAACATTTTATACAGAAATAGTAATATAGCCAACAATTAGTATGGACGAAGACATCTATACTGATGTAGAATAAACATTATTGTATTTTCTTATTCCATTGCAGAAGTCAGTAGAATGTAGCAGATATAAAAGTGTATTATGCTTCTAAACTACAATATTATAATCTAATAAAACTTATTACATTATTTTCATTTCCAGTAAATTCCTACGAATAACTGTGCATTAATCGCTCTAAAATACCACAAGTGATGCGGACTAATTTTACTTTCCCCATATACGTACGTATATACGGAAGGGAACGTTATGTAATGCTGCGCGTAAAAACTGCGTATTTCCGCAGAAAAAAATTCATTCGCGGACTCTGATTACGAAAACGTGGTTAAATCCAATTGCTAAATCAATAATCACATGGTGTAGCCAGGAATCCCAGTTTTGTGGGTCCTTGATACCGAAAAAACAATTGAAAGCAAAACGTCACGTCGGTCCGTCTCTCCGTCCGTCAGTCTGTGAATAACACTAGCGCCTAAACCATAAACACGATTGTTTCCTAATTGAAGAAACCCCTATCGATCTGGCGCTAGTGGAAGCATTGAGATTTTGATTTTTTTTTCAAAATTTGGGGGTACTTTACATGATGGGACAGTTTCCAAATTTCCTCAAAAAGGCTTCAAATTATTTGTTTACTTTTGTTGTAAGAATAGAGTAAAATACACTTATTAAGGCAGCTTTGGACCGATTTCACGGTTAGCTCTGAATTTTCGAAAATTGCAATAGTTTGATTTTTTTCAGCATTTTCCTCCAACTACAAAATTGAAGATAGAGATTTTTCTTTCAAATAGCATGTTCTCCATCGTGATTGCTTTCATTAACGTCGGTTTTTTTAAAACATTCAGTAGATTTCGCGCAATATTCGTGCAATACGTGTAATTTCAAAAAATTATAAAAACAAGATTTTCTTAGAAAAAAGCTCTAATTGTTTTCTTTAAACTTTTGGTAGGGATAGTGCTAAATGTACCCTACGAGATGAGATAACCATCAGTTTGTTCTATTCTTTTGTTTTTTCCGAAAATTACAAAATTGTATTTCTTTATTCGTCTCTCACGACGTTAATATTTACACTAGCGGCAATTTGTTCACTTTATTATATTTATGAGTATAATGCTTTAAGAAATGTCAGATAAGGTTTCTCGAAAACTCAACCGTTTTCTGTGAAAACTAGCCTAAAATTCCCTATTTTCAGCAACTCTCAAACGCTATTTTTTGTAAATTACTCCAAATTTTTTCTTCAAATATTTCAAACAGATAGAACTAATTGCACTATTTAATATTACGTAACGTTAATTTTGGGGTATTTTTTATTTTTTCAAAAATTACACAAATGTAATTTTTTTGAAAGATCTCTCACACCGTTAATATGCACATTCCCAGCAATTTGTAAACACTATTGTATTTGTGAGTTAAAGTACTTCAAATGACTTTTAATGAAGTTTTTCCAAAACTCAAAACGATTCTGTGAAAAAGAGCTTCGAATTTACAGTATCGCTTAAATGTCATATTCTTAAATATGGTTCCAAATTTTTTAAAGAAAATTGCTATTTTGGACGGTTTTCCTGTTCTTTAATATTCTTAAAATATTTTTTCCGTTCTACTGTTAGGAAACCGAAAAAATAATAAAATGTCAAAAAAAATATATTTGGACGCCGATAGATGGCAGTTGGCAAGAGAATGTGGCACGTCCGAATAGCTAGCCGAGACCAAAGAAAATAAAAAACGAATACGGAAATGTTTGTGCCATTCTGTAGCACCACTGGTTTTGCAATTACTTTGGTACTTTAAAAAAAGTGTTTAAATAGGTGTGTTGTTTTGTATACAACATATTCATGTAAGAATATTTCATCTTATTAAATAACTGTAAGTAATAATTTTTTTTTATTCTCCTGGAAAATTTCAATTTTGGTACTGGAGAGGTTTCAACAATAATCGATTCATTTGTCACGAGTCCCGTTAGCATAACGTTTTAACAATGGTGTTTCTCTGCCACTGGATGGTGATATGCGATGCCGACCTACTGGCAAGGAATTCGTTCCTCCAAGTATCTCTCCAACCTTTAATGCACCCGACAGGCATGGTAGTGTAATACATGAAAATGTGTATGAAAGAGAGGAGGATAGGGCAAGCAAGGGTAAGGAAACATCGCTCACACTCCGTGGCCCGTTTGTTAGGGCATTCGAGTGGTGTTGATCGGAGAAGCCATGGAAAACTATTGATCAGAGCAGTCGGACGCTCGAATTCTCCTCCAGACAGCGACTGAATTTGAGAAGTATATACAGCTAGAGTCGAAAATCTGCCACCGTTGAGACTCGAACCTAGGACCTCCCAGTCAGAGTCGCTGCAGAGACAATGAAAGTGCTGATTTTCACCTAAGCCTAGTTGGTTTTTAAAAGGGACATGCTTGTATGATGAACTCTTACAAATTACTCTCCACATCGCTGATATTTGGAAATCATTGTGCATCCGTTCAGGTGGTGCATGGGGTTCTCGTTTTATCTACTTTGAACGACTTTGGAAGAAATTCCGAAATACAGAGAAATACATACGTACTTTTCTCTGCTTGAGTGTGAAAATTGCACAATTCCCAGGCAAAGGAGTTTTCAACTATGTTGTATATTCTTCAGTAATAGAGATATTGACAATACATATATTTTTTTCTGTATTTCCCCTATACCATTTATAAAACGAAATAACCTTTACTACATTGTTTTGAGAACAATACAAATGAGTCGCCAATTTCTTAAAATGTCTACTGCAACTGTTTGCGGAAACGACGAGCTGCGAGTTCACAACTATCTGCTCTGCTCTCTAAACGTCATTCGTTTTCTGTATGCGACATATTTATCTTTCGAAATTAATACACTGCTCCTATTATTCCGCGTATAATTGGAGCAATATGTATATTGCGTTTCGCCGTGTCGATTGTAGCTAGACATCTTAATCCGCGGTGTTTTGAACCGACGAAAGATAGAAGTCGTGGAAATGTTTATAAATTGAGCCTAACCACGAACTTCCGAATCTGCTATAATGCCAGGTTTTAAAACAGTTTTGTTTTTATAATTATTCAACAAATATTAACACATGCAGTACTGCTGAATTTGTCTTCTGCCGATCGATTCCTGTACAGAAGTGTTGTATTCTGTTAAAAAGTTAATACTGTCACACCCTAGGTTCGTTATCGAGCCACACGGTGGCGTCGATTGTCAACCACAGCGTCGAGCTCCGGCGGCGTGGGTGTGCGCCGAAGTCAACGAGGGCGGCCCGGGCCTAGCTCAGTCGGCCAACTTTGTCACCTGCTTAGAATCTAACTCGGATGGAAGGAGTCGTAAGGCGTTTGCTAACTACAGAAACAATTCAGTGGTTGGTAAAGCAAATAAAAAGGTTTATTCCCGCCTAATAATAGGCCGGGGAAGTTACAGTGATTCAAAGAGTTAAGAAAGGCCCTACCTGATGAGCTCAGTTAGAAACGAAAGAAAAAATGAGATAAAACTTAAATCAAAAAAAATAAAGAACGAGAATTACAATTAAATTCCTTTACAGGCCCCAACAAACTCTAGGCCATTCGCCTTCTGGCTGACAATAATGAGGAAACAAGTGCCTAAGCGCGGCACAGCAATGCACAATAGTTCTTTGGCGGTCGTTGACCGAAGTTTATGCCTGAATGGGGCGGCGTGTAGGCGGCCCTCGGCGGCGGCGGCGGGGGTCGCGGCTTCTCTCCGTCTGGGTCGGCGGCTGAGATGGCCCTGCCAGGCCGAGAAACGTCCTTCCACAATAGCTACCAAAGGAGCGGCGGCGGCGACAGCGGCTGCGGCGGTGACGGCGGCGGCGGCGACGGTCAGCTGGCCCGGATCGTGAATGATCGCGAATTCCGTTCACACAAATTAGCAGTTCTTACGGAAAGTTCTCTGGAGTTTTCACGATCACGAATCTCGGAGGAAAACTAGTCACCGGTCACTGCCCACGGCAGAGCTCAGTGTCCACGAACTAAGTCCCAAAATAATAATTCTCCCTCGAACGCGGCGCCGGAGCTGTTACTCACTCCGCGGCGCTCGCCACCCAAGACAAGTCGAGTACACGTAGCCCTCGAACGCGGCGCCGGAGCTGTCACTTGCTCCGCGGCGCTCGCCCCCCCAGCTCAATCGAACAAGAAGAAGTGATCTTCTCCCCTACGCCGCTAGCGTGGAGGTCTCCTCGTTCCGCCACCCCGAAAATTCAAAAGTGCCCCAAAATCGCTCCCACCCCACGGAATTTTGCCCCTGATTGGCTAAGTGCTACTACGCCGTAATTTTGTCCTCGGCCAATCAGGTCCGGTGATTCTAGGAATTTTCCGTAGCCCTATCTCTGTCTGGAAAACGCTCTCCGTCTGACTTCGGAAGTAGGTCAGTAAAGGGTACGCGGAATGTCCGTTGGGACCCCTGGAGAAAACTGCGAAGGACTGCCTGGGTACTTAGTGCGCATGATACCCGGAACGGCGGGATCAGCACACGTCTCTAATCTCTTCTTCGGCGCCCGGGTGCGTGACGGGATGAGGGTTGACTCGCGGACGATGGCCATAAACTTTAGAGGGGCGCGTGCTGTCATCCCTTTCATTAGCGGAGGGGGCGCGCCGACCCGGCTGGCGGCGGCGGGAGGTGGACGCCTCACATCGACAGTTATTTGTGAAATTTAAAAAATATTAAAAATAGCGTACCGCTACAATACAATAACTTTAAAATAAAAAAAAGCTATCAAACATCTAATAAGTACTACTGATGAGTCCCCACGATTCACATTTCATCTTAATATTTCAAACATTGTAGAAAACAGAGCAAAATTTTTATTGACTACACCTGTGTGTTCTAACCAAATTATGGTACAAGGGAAGCGATCAAGAGTGGAATTTTACATGAGCAAATAATGATATCAGGCAAAGAAAGTTTAATAGGATTTGTATAAATATTACTAGTCAAATAATACAATACAAGTATATTAAGTTTCTCAAGCAGACACACTATTAGGCAAACTTACTAAATCTAATAAATTTAATAGATATTATTAACGAATCTCCCTGCTTTACAGGGATAATTACAATGATCTTACTGATAATATTTGTCTCAGTACTTTTAACCCTACTTCAACAAATTAATACTGTTTCGAGTGCCTCAGATACTGTAGTGAAATATCTTCTGATTTTATATGGAGAGTAAGAGAGGAGAGGAAGGAAGTGACGGAAGGCAAGAGGTGAGACGGGGGAAGGAGAGGGCGTAACGTAGCAGGTTACAGTTGGCAGTTATTTCCTCCTTGCAACGGGGTATGATAATAGAAGACTTTCAATAAATAAGTAAAATTCTAGTGAGGTCGTAGAGACTCCTTTAATTTCTCTGGAATTCTCGGATCCATGGGATTGTGGATTTATGTAAATGCATAAATTAGCAGTAATAACCTCGAAGTGATTAAGAAGTTGTAACTTGAACTTTAAGACAGAAGTCTTAGAATAATTTTTTTTCAGTTGTCGATAAAGACCTTTATTTTCTCAAAAAATTCACACGATGATACGTAACAGTGACCTCTGACTATTGATATGCTGCAAGTGGAGGGGAGGCGACGTACGGGATTCACCCTAAACGCGTAAACTGGTCATGTGACCAATGCATAAACGTAAATGCCTCGTTGAGCAATAAGTACGCCAATCATGTCTACGCAGATGATTTAGCCAAAGCCCATTTTGATAATTACTCCTGATTTTAACAAAGAATCCTTTTGCAAAAACGATCTTGAAAATAGGAACTTTTAATTCGTGAGGAAATAATTGAATGATATACACATGTCAGATATTTCATGCAAGTTAAGGTAGGTTTTTACGTATTTCGATTCCAGAATGTAAAGCAAAAACAAACGCAAGTGTTTGAATCCTGAGATTGTTTTAAAATTCTTTCTCTGTGAGGTGCTGTTGGAAAGCAAACCCAACCTATTGCTAAGGTTGAAAAAATAATGGTAATTTAAGTTCCGTTGCAACTTAATTTAAACAACGTCCGAATACAAAATTCATTTAATGAACTGTTTCCTTTAACTAATGAACTTATTGCTCATATCAAGCATTAGCTCAGTCAATTAATTCACCTCAAGTTCAGGGAACTTCATTTATCAATTATCATTTCCCGCGAGTATGCTACATGTTTCATCTGGACCCTAAATTACTTTCAAATCACCCTGAGTTTTCTCCTCTAAAACAATATCGGCAATGAACAATCCGAATTCACTTGCTTTAAATACTATCTGTCGAGCATGAGTGAACAGGTGGCCCCCGCCATCGTCTCCACCGTCACCCCCACCGCCATCCTTTCCGCCGCCGTAACGAACTCGTATCTCTCAAAACGATTTATTTTCTGACTGAACCCCCCCCGCAGGGGGGGCGTGGCTGCGTAGGTGGACACGACCTCTGGTGGAGAGTTGGAGACGACCACTCGGACTCTAGTTTCACGGCGACAGTCACGTCGTAAGTGTCAAGGTGAAGGCAGTGAGCAGGCGATGCTAAGCTCCTGGTTAACGGTTCAACCCGGCAACCCACTGAGGGTTGGGCCCCTGGCGCGTCGACCACATGGCAGGATTGGGTGCAGGAGACCCCACGGGGTGCTGTGAATTCCCACAAATAGAAGTCCGGCGGTTAAACGACCATCCGCCAGGTTGCCTTGGTCACGGCCTCACCCAGGTCGGTAGCCTAGCGTGTACGCAGTGGGAAGACGCGTTGGGGGCCCCAGGCCCCCCGAGCTTCGGCCCGAGTGACCCCCAGTTGGGCACTTGGCTTCGTCGTGGCAGTGGCCCTGATACTCTGGGCAAAGAGAAGGGACGCAGGTGTCCCGGCGCACGTGAGTGGCGAGTTATACAGGTGATATTGACTCCGGTACTGGCCTGGATAGCTAGTAGCTCTGAGCTGGCAGGGCGGCCCCACCCAGGCATCGGATGGGAAGGTTGCCGTGAGGGCTGACTGGGTACCGGCCGGATCCGGTTACCTGCCCAGCGACGTCCTTGTACATAGTTGGGGAGGGGTGAGGATAAAGGCCAAAGAGTCATAGGTGCCCACCCCGGGGACTTGTCCCCCAGGTAGAACAAGGCACAGCGGAGGTGGTAGTCCCGCGAGACTCAATGACCGAAAAACCCGCAGGGGAGTGGGCAGACGGTTGCAAGACCTGAGGCTTTAGGTAGAGGGGGAAACATCCACCCGGTGCCTGAGTCGTTTGGCGGCACTCACGTCTTTAGCTTCAAGGTGGAGGCAGTGAGTAGGCAATGCTAAGCTCCGTGTTGGCGGGTTCGCCCGGTGACCACTAGTTGGGCATCTAGCGCACCGACCTTTGGGCAGGATTGGAAGGACTTCGGAATTCTCCGGATACCACTTATAGAAGTCCGACGGAGCCAAAGATATCCCCCTTACAGGTTGTCTATGTTTCAGGTGGTACTCACGTCGATAGCTGTACTCCATCGTGGCAGCGAGGAGGAGAGTGAGGTGACTGGGCTGCAGCCTGGGTGGCCCCTATTGAGGTACTTGGCTTCGTTTTGGCTCCAGTACTGGAGTGGAAAGACAGTAGCTCAGTGCTGGCAGGGCGGCCCGACCCAGGCATTGTAAGGGGAGGTTGTCGTGAGGGCAAATTTGTGTCCCCGGTGGATCCGGATACCAATTGGCTAAAGAATGCGTGTGGGCCGTGGAGATTGAGAACAAAGGCAAAAAGCCTAGGTGTCCACTCCGAGGATTTATCCTCCTGGTAAAAGAAATTAGGTGTGGGGTAGTAGCCCACTCAGGGTTTACGGTGACCGAAAAAGGAAAGGACGTCACATTATAGCAGCAACATGCGAAGAAAGGCGAATGACGACGCGTGTAAAATGTTGCGAAGTATGGCGGGGAAACTAATAATTTATGATGAATAAGGAAGTATTGAATGATTCAGTTGTCAGTGAATAATTTGTTATGACAAGCCGTGAAGATGAACTAAACGTTAATGGGTCAATTGCTCAATGACTAATGACTTGTGTTTTTCACGTAGTAAATCCCATTTGAATGCTACACAGCGTGATTTTTTCTGGATAGTAAATTGGCAATTCTCCCCTAAGCCTCAGGGTTTCCCAACAAGGAACAAACAGAATCAGCAGCAAATGATTTCTTCCACATGTCGGGACGAGCGCGGACAATCAGATGGGGGATGAGGGGACTAGTACACTTGGGAGAGGTCAAGACAGCTGGTGTGGGGCGGGGCGTGGGCAAACCGGGACGACGAGGAGTGTGCGCAAACCCGGCCGGTGAACAACACATCGGTCCAAACGCCCTGTCTAAGTTGAAATTAATAAAATTTTCTACCGTTTACATTATCGCAAGAAAACACTCAGTTCGATTATAACATATTTATTGCATAACGGCATGGGATCAATGATATTATCAATGGTAACGAGACAATGATCTTAACTTCACTCTTCACGAATCCTTCATTTGTTCGTTATAAACTCTTACTCGCATTCAACACGCAGAATACCTGATCAGAAAAGTAGCATTTTTTTGTGGTTATATAAGGTCACATTAACATCTAGGTCATTAGTGTCCACTATTGGGTTTAAACTGTTATGATAACTGTGAAGATACCATGATATGGTGATGATAGGGGGTGAAAGGACGAATACAAATACAGCCATGCTCCGAGACGGGACTCGAATCCGAGATCCTTCGGTCCGAGATTGCTACGACACTACTGCCATAGCGATGTCGGCCATGGAGGATCAGCAAAAGCTCCACCAAACTACAACCATTCCCCGGCAAAGACCAAACAGCCTCAACACACAACGCTTCCTTCCGCCTTGGGCGGGGCGAGCGCGGGCGGGCGCGGGCGATCAGGTGGCGGCGCGGGGCGGGGCGGGGCGGGGCGGGGCGGGGCGGGGCGGGGGCGGGGCGGGGCGGGGCGGGGCGGGGCGGGGCGGGGCGAGCGTCGCTCGGGCGTCGTCGGGGCGCCCTCGGCGGCGGCGGCGGCGAGGGCGGGGTGCTCGCGAGCGACTGGGCCGGTGACCAACGCGTCCGCGCAAACGCCGCCGCCGCCGCCCGCCGCGCGGCCGCTCGCCGCCGCCCCGGCCGCCGGAGGAGCCGCCCCAGTCGTCGCCTCTCGCGCTCGCCCGCCGCCCGCTCTTCTCTCCTCCTCCGCCCGCCCGCCCCCGCGCAAGGTAAGGAGAGCAGCCCCGGGCGCGCGTGCGCGCGTTCGCGCGTGTGCGTTTGTGTGCGTGTGCGATGTCCATCCCCGATGCCGCGCCGCGGCCGCCGCGCCAGGAGGACGTGTGCCAAAGCGGCGCCTTTACTAAATGATTCCCGACGCAGATAATTTATTTGTATTTTTATTACAGTGCACGTGCACGTCACGTTCCTTACGGGAATTATTTATCCTCTCCTCTTACGAAACTATACAATCGGTTCCTGTTTCCTAAAACGATTGAGTAGAAAGATAAGATTTGGATTGATTTTTTTTATATTCGTGAACATACTGCATATGTAAATGACTTATTTTGTTTTCATTTTAATCAATAACTTAGAATTAGTATCGTTTTGTCGTCTTCCGAAAGTAAAGGCCAAAATTGTAACAATACAAAGATAGCCTCCTGCTATGTTAAATCGTAGCATTGAAATGGTGATTTGTTTTCATCTGGACAGTAACTAAAATTAAATATTGTCAAGTGCATTAAATTTTTATATTATTACCCTGATAATTTAAGTACTTTAAGACAAAAATGATACCAAATACTCACCTAATAATGATCAGACGATGCTAATTACGTAGAAATTAGCTCATGTACGTTTCTTTTGCAGTTTTGGATAAGTTTAATACCGGTATTATCATTGAAATGTTCTGTAAGAAAGATCATACTTGAAAGCGCTCTAACAACACTTTAAGAACCAAGTAACCACTAACATATTACTAGGATACCATAATATTGTCATTGGCATGTATGCTTTTTAATGCTATGTGTGAATCCACGACACCTCAGGAATGTTTTGACTTGTCAAAATGTTGAACAAATAAAAAAAATTAAAATTATATTTCGTAAAGCTACTCAGCTTGAAAGTTAATGAACAAATAGATGACAATTTACAAGTGTCATTATCTTTAGTCTACACCATTCTGCATTATTGAGTGTATATGCTAATGATTTCTTGAAATAATACCTTGAATGAAAAATTCTTCTAGTGACGCCAGTCAGATCCTTTAACTTCGTATTTAACTAATAACTGGGAGTCAATAGCAAGACGCTTAATTGTTCCTCCTTAATTGTTTCAAGGATCTTTGAATACATATAACTACGATATTAATACGTCACCGGTTTTCTTTTTCATGGAATTAAATGTATTTAAAAATCTATTACGAGGTAAGAAATAATTGTTTGCATGAAACAGAGCTGCAGAGTACACAGTTCCGTGCCTATATTGCGGTCGGAATCGCTAGCATCTGAAGGGATTTTCGAGTGCACGGTAACATCAAACAAATTATGTTCTTCCAACCCGTGAAAAAATCAATGTCAAGTTCCGTTTAATAAAAGAAAACAAAGTTGACATAATTGTGACGAAGACTGTTTGTCCCGCCAATCCTACGCAACTTCAGAGACAACCTGCCCATTTCTGGCGCGACGATATTGGAGCGGAACACAAACGTTCCAATGGCTATCAGACGACCGAGAACCACAGCAAAGGGTTCAAAGAAACTCGTTCACCACAAAACACGCACATTCGCTCCGGGAAGCACAGACGGCCCAGGCGGCGTCGGCGATGCCGAGGTCAGCCGCCTCTCCCAGTGGGCACACAGCCACCGTCACCGCTCCCGCCTCGACCGTCACGGGCCCCGGCCCCGCCTCCAACGCCTCCGTCTCCGCCTTCAAATCCTTCGCTTTTAATGCCTTCACCTTCGCCTCCAACACTTCCGCCTTCGCCTCCAACGTCTCCATCTCCGCCTTCAACACCTTCACCTCCCAACGCCTCCGCTTCGCCTCCAACGCCTCGTCTTCTTCCTCCAACGCCTCTACCTTTTCCGCCAACGCCTTCATCTTCGCCTTCTCCTCCACCTCCGCCCCTCTACCGCCGCCGCCGCCGTGCGCTCGCTCGCTCGCCCGCCGCGATGGCAATGCTGCAGTTAATTCAAGAACGGATAAAATCGCGGCGCGGCGCAAGGGCCAGCCTTGTGGCTTAATTGGCTCCAAATATACCCCACCCTTGGGCTGTTTCGCCGGCGCGGCGCGCGCGTCCCAGGGCGTCGCGACGGCGGCGGCGGCGGCGGCGGCGGCGGCGCCGCACGCGACGCGGTGTCGGGTTACAGCGCGGCGTCGCGGCGCCCTTTGCACGGAGCCCGGGCCGACGCCCGCGGCCCCACGGCGCCTTTTGAAACAGGGGCGGATGTGGCAGGAGCAAATTCTCCCGCCACGGAGAGAGGGAATCAGAGGAAGAAGACACACACGTCTCAAGGGGCATTGACAAGTGAATGTATTCAGAAAGACCTTATAAATTCGTGTAACCACACAGTCTTAATAATACACATGAAATAAGCAAAATCAGCATGTTTAAGAAATAATCATTGATTACTTTTAGGCCCGTGAAGAAAGTTAATAAAAACCAATGACTTTTATAGAAGAGAGATTTTGTCAAAATTCAAAGGTTGATGAATTTGGATACATTTAGCAATGTCGTAATTCATTAAATATTCAACAATATAATAAATACTAAAATGACAGATGATGGCAAGCAATTCAAATGTTCAAAATATTCCTGAGTCATATCCTCTGAGATATATCATATCCTAGAGAAATATCACGCCGACGAACCTAACTCTTTGATTACGATGAAATACGATTTCTGAAGTTTCGGAGCTGTCGTTAATAGAACAAGCGAATTATTGAACTGATAGCAAGTTCTTGGAGTTCACGTGTTTTAGGAAACTGTTTTTATTTCTTACGTTCGTAAATAATTCAATTAACGTAAATACATTAATACGTATTTATAAAATCTAAAAACTTATTTAATATATCTAATCAGTCAGCACGTTGTTTGTGCACATTGTTTGTGAGTGTGGTAAAAGGTACAATGATATTCTTAAATAAAATTTAAAATTAGAAGTTTTCATTCAAAGATATTTTATGGCAATGCAAAAAATTGAGCATAAATTTTCATTATTTGAAAATTATTTTTATTGGCGTGAACGACAAGAAACATAAATAATAAGGAAGTAAAATCGCGTAATCCGTTTTGAACTAGAATTCTCATTATGAAAGTAGCCTCATGCTCATATACTTTCTCAAAAACTTATATAATAAAATATAATTAAACTATTTTGCCTACAAGTTTCAAACGTGTTAATCATATGATGATCAACTGAATTGCGAATACGAGTTTACAATACGAGATACGCAATAGTAACGTCAAAATAATGAGCTATAATTGGTAACTAGACAAATTATTGAATTTAAGGCCGGCTCTTAAAAGCACGTGGTAGTTATTGTTAGATGGTAATAACTGATCACAGTTCACACTTGAAGCGTCAATTTGATTGCATGCAGTATCACACTTCATGGCACTTACAATTAACATCGTACCACCACACAAACATTTATATACCTCGTGTTAGAATTTTTGATCTAAATATCTAATTTCGCAGGTTCCTTCGAAGTTGAATGTGCTGTCACAAAGTATGTAGTGTAATATTTCATTACCACGCAAAGTGCACGTTAAATGTGACATTTCAAAACCGACCCGTTAGAGGTCGATACGCCGATATTTCTGCGAGTCACGAAGAGTGTGGGAATGCAATGTCTGACTGGTGTCTAAAAAGCTTTTCTATCGTAGTACATGAAATGCATCAGCTAAGACACAACGTTTCAATATCCTCTTTTTATTAATTTCGTTTTCAATGTAAAAACTACTTTTATTATTTGAATCACAATGTAAACGAGTGGAATAACATTGCATTTTATCGTTATTTAGCTTTACTTGTTCTACATTTACTACACAAAGTGACCTCAAATCGCCTGAAGTGACCTCAAGTGACCTGAAGTCACAAGAGTACTATCCCCTATCTCGAGCCCTTTCCAAAATTACTGAAGGAAACCCCTGCAAAAACTAGTGCTATTTATGATTTTCTGAGGTACGTGATATAAGTAAGAAGTCATGTGTATCAAACATACTTGTGTTATAGAGACAGGGCAACACGTAATATAATTAGGCAATTTAAAAGCTTGCAAAAATAATTTTGTTGGGAGTTGCCAAAAAATTTAAACTTTATAAAAATTAAGTAATAAAATATTTATGTAAGTTGAAAATAATGTAAATTGCAAACCCAAAATTCTGGGTTAGTTAACACATTCAAATAAGACGAGTATTTAGTGCTAGATAACCATAATGAGTATCTCCCCTCCTCAGGCCGAAACAAACCTCCGCTGAATTTGCTGTCCCTGCAATGCAAAGCACAGGCACGACCTACAGAACGTTTTCGCCGGCAGCCTCTCTATTGCACCCGTAGATTTATATCTCACGCGGAGTGGATTGAAATAGCTGTTTCCTGAGCTGCAGCTCGGCAGACGCCAGCGCCCGCGCTTTCGCCGTTCGGCTCGTCGCCCGACGCGAGCGCCAGCGGATCGCGGAACAAACACGCCCACGCCCACGCCCACGCCCTCGCCGAACGGGAGCAACACGCGAGGGCGGCGCGGCGCTGTTGCAGGCGGTGGGAGGGAGAGGGGCTGGCAAAATCGATTCTCTCATAGAGGCAGGGCTTCATTTATAAAATTGTTGCTTTAGAAATGCACCTCAAATCTCTTATAAACTTTAATTTAATAGATATAATAATAATATATTTATAATAACAATAACAATGGAAGCAGTGTGCTTTGTGATGATAATGATAATAATAACAATAATATAGTAGATACGTAGATGGTATGCTTAAATATGTATAGACTATATAGGATCAATCTAAGTTGATTCGAGAAATTAAAACTTTTATATTATATTAATTTTTGGTGAGTTCGACGTTTTGCACATTCAGCATGTGCCTTGTCAAGGGAATTACAAGTTTGTAAACGGTTGACAATGGCATAGACAATACAAATTGACATAAAAACAATGGAATATAAAATTATTGAAATCAATATGTACATTTGGCCTTATATCAGAGCACAACGTGTTACAAATTTTAAAAAACCCGCACAAACCACAAGTACTAAATAAATTATAGAAAAAAATAATTTATATCACATTACCCCAATCAACATATTAATAAAAAGTAAACAATGCTATATATTCAACAGGAAGAACCTAAAACAATTTCAAAGATAATAATAATAATAGTACAAAATTAGAGTTTATAACGATATTTTATTTTTTACTAATAATTATATTACCTTCGTACAAATGATACAGTTAAATGGAAAATGATTTACTTCTGAGTTTATGACAGTTGGTCGAACTAAAAATCGAATTGGCCAAGTGAATGTCCTTTTCGTTTCGTTCGCTGTTTTCCTACTTCGTTCCCGAGTTGCCGTAACACCGTTCCCTCGCGTTGTGCTAGAAATCAAGCCCTGTTTATTTAGAGTAACAAATCCTGCTGCGAACATTCAGACGCACCACACGTTCCGTGGCCATTCGTGCTGTGTAACAGGTTGCTACGAGATCATCTGAAGAAGAAAGTGAAAGAATTTTGAAACGTGTGCTTGTTTTTAAAATGTAATGAATGGAATTGACATTAACATTCGAACTTTCATTGTCCTTAATTTTAGGGGAAAATATTTATTTATTTATTCATAAAATATTTAGGTAAGAGTTCGAATGACATTCTTTTTCTTTTCCGTTTTGCCTTCTTAACGCTTAAATGTTTTCCCACACATCCCAATCCTTTCGTTTCTTAACTTTTTGAAAATTATTTACTTAATTTCTTCACAGTATATTATTAGTTGGAAGAGATGTGTGCGAAGCTATAGTGCTCAACAATTTAAATATTACTAAATATATCTAGTGGTATCTATGAAATTACACTTCCAGAAGGCCACTTTAATCGTAGTTTTGCTCATCTGAAGTGTCCGCAGTTTTTAGGATGACTATGATAATATATTCATTCGTCATAAACTATATGATTCAATCCTTTCATACTCGAAAAGAGCTAAGTCAAAAAGAAACATTTGCAAGAGCTGAGGACAACTTGCTTTCAAAAAAAGATTTTCATTCAAATATTTTTTAAAGTGTTATAGGGCAAAAATCCCATCATTGTTGCGTAAAATGCAAACAATGCTTTATTAATAGTTGCAGTGGGATGAAGGCGGACAGAAATTGGCACTGGAAAAGAGGAACAGGAAGCAAAGTGGTTCTAAAGCGTTATCACGTCATCATTCCCGTGCGGTGCAAGGAACCCCCAGTTACGCCGTTGGACGGCTCTACTTTGAGCCAAGTTTAAACATGCTACTCTGAATGGGGGCGTTGAAGTTTTATGTTCAGCAGTCAGACTCCACCTATGTGTAGAATGGCTGACTTGCTAAGTTAATTTTCAAGCTAAGTAGAATAATTTACAATAATTAAATCGACTGAGGTATCAGGTGTCGTTTCTTATCACTGTTACATATATCCCGGCTCGCTCCGTCCGTGCTCGACCTCGCGACCTCGACGTGCTTCTCCCAGTCTCACTAGACCAGACCTGCACCAGCATTTTGCACTTTCACTGAGCTTGGGAGCTGCGTGCGGGCAACTCGGGGGGAAATGAGAAAATCGATGAAGGGTGGGGATGAGGACCCAATCTAGGAGTGGGGACTACCAATCAGAATGCGCAATTCGAAAGATAGCGCGTAAATTAAACAAAAATCGGCAAGAACATGACGGTCACAGTTCGAGTAATATTGTCTTTTTGTATTATAATGCAAATGTTTGTTCTCGGTATATGACAGGGCAAAATATGAAACAACGAATTATACATATTAGATTCGACACCAAGTATTATAATTGCTTGTAGGGCTATAATTTAATTCGCTTTGCTACGATGTAATCACAAATTTAGTGTTGTGCTAAACAAAAAATTTTGATACTGAATTGTTTTTGTTTGATGATGACAGCAATAAATTATTTTTTATTTAATATGTTTAATTGAATAAGACGGTTCTCTCAAAGCAAAAACATATTGTTCTTAAAAAAAGTCATAATTATTTTCTGTTCTAATTTCTGACAAGACTGTAGAGTCGTTTACGACATCGTATAAAAATATAAAGCCCTTTGCATTCTATTTAACCAATATCCATGATTATCTTATGATTGTCCGTTACATATCTTCACAGAAGTTTGCTCGTTTATCTCTTTTATTCAGTTTCATAATGGGGGAAAATGGTCACAAATGTGTTATTAAACATTACCATTCTTGGAATTGCCAAGTATTATATTTATGTCAATCTTGATGTGAGAGATTGCTTTAATGATTTTGTTCATTTTTTATGATTTGGAGATTATAACGTTCCTGGTGAACAATCAATTATTAAATTGCAATTTTTTGTTAGATAGAATTAAATAATATTTTTCTTATATATAAGCATATATTTTAAAGCTATTGCTTTAAAATAATGCTTAAGAGTCGCAATGAGCTTGTTATTTTCTTAAAAAGAAAGAAAATGAAAATACATACAGTGGTGGATACAAAGGTGGATATACAGTAGTGCACAGAACGTAAACAGTGAATTATGACCCTGGTAACTTGAAATACCAGACATAATCCATTTAAACAAATGGGCATTTAATTTTGAAGCATGGATCATTATTAGACGCCTAGGCATTCAATCTACGCGCCGCGTCGTGGTACGTCAGACTTCTACCCTCCCCGCAAAGCTTCCTACTCCCCACTACTTGCACTTTCGGCGCTGCCACGGGCAGACGATCGGCTCCCAAGTGCAGAATGCCCCGGGAGCAGGCGTTGTGCAGGTCTGCACTAGACCAATCACAACCATGCTCCGACCCGCAGTGACCTGCTTTGCATTGCGTTGTCTTGAATAAACTCGTAGATCTTCACACCATGACTTTTGACTCCATCTGATGGCGCGCAGCTGGGCCTCTCCCTGTGATGAAACTGTGGGAGTAAAACGCTCATAAAAGAATTTATTATTTGTGACTGTATAGAATAGCCTATACCAATCCAGGTCTTTAAACAAAGCTAAACAAATTTCTAATTGATACTTATTGAGTTCTTTCAGAGATTACTGCGTTCATATCTAACACTTCTTCTCTCTTATCACATTATTTCAGTTAATAATGGTATAGATGATAACAGTAATAACTTCTTCATAAGTTAACTCGTATGTTGTGCCTAAATCAGTTTTCGGAAACGTTTCTGATCATTCAATCCTTGCAACAAGTAAGATCACTTGGTGTTTTGTTTTTATTTTGTTTTTTGTGGTTGTTTTTTATTTCATGATATAATGTTTAAACTTGCGTTTGCCAGCCTCTCGCGCCGTTTCTCGTAGTTTGCGCCTCCAGGTTGGTAGCCTTGCGGGGGTGCGGGAGGCTGCCATGACGGATGAGCGCGGTGGCGGGTCGCGCCAAGCGGTCGCTCCGCGCACCTCGCCTGCTTAACGTGCGGACGCGGCGCGCGCGACGCGGCGTCTGGGCGGCGTCGCTGGCCTACCCGGAGGAGGGGAAGGGAGGGGGCGCTCACGGATGCGGGTGGGGAGGGGAGGGGGAGCAGACGCGAGTGACACATCGCGACCACGCACCACTAAACTGGGGTCCCTGCCTTGTGTCCCTGACGCGGTGCCTTCCGAGAATTTTCTCGGAAAAAATAACACGCCAACTTGTCACGCCCACTAGGAACAAAAGAGCTTGTGAAAGAAAGTTTCCGTGGCTGCAATCAATGCAGTCGGCTCCAGCAAGTCAGTGACTTTACTCTTACTAATGAGCCTTCATATTCGTTCATTTATTTACCACGAGATATTTTCTTCGAACTGCCTGTGCTCGAGGTCAGCCTCCGACGTTATGCTGTCATGAACTACTCCTTCATCAAGTGACACCAAGTGTGTACGTTCCTGTTAATCATAGCGGCCAGTACCACAAAAAATCAGGGAAGGCAAAAACTCGTTTGAATATCTTCGCAAAATAAACGGGGAAATAATCTACTAAAAATGCGTTATGTCATTCAAAGTAAAATTTAATTATTTTATGAAAATATGTGCTTGTATGTCTGATAATACTGGTATTAGGCTTTTGAGGTTTTTTCAAAACATGTGAGGTTTTTCATACAGATTTAGTATTTATTGATATATTTTTATATTTTCATTTGACGATAAACAATCCCGTATGGGTTCTTGGTTCTAAAAAGTGTCCATGCAAAGACTGAGAAAAATCAGTTTAGTTGTTCGAAACATTTTGTGGGATACAGCAACATGTATACATTTACTTTCATTTTTATTCCAAGAAAATTGGAGCAGGAATATAATTTTTCAGGGAACCTGCTGCATGAGAGGAACGAGCACAATGAACTTTTTGCCCTTGGAAAATCCATTCACTTCGGCTAGAACGAACAGGAACGCGAGGTCATTGAGTTAATTCTTCTTCTACGCTTCTAAATACGCCTCTCTTGAAATGATTTGCTTCCTAGCTCATTTTCGCTAGTCACAATTTCGTAGAAAAGGGGGAATGTCCAAGAATTTTCTGGGAATCGAGCTTATGAGCTCTAATTGCAAAGAGATCGATCAGGTTAATATCTGCAGTGGAAAAATAAGCATTCAAACTATTTAGTATACCATAAGTTGATAGATCTTCAGAAATATTTTTAAAAACAATTGGGATGGCTTTGTGTGTACACACATACGTTAACTTTTAGGTTAGGTCCAAATTAAACGAGTTGATTCAATACTTTACAAGTTTAATAATATCTGTTTTTTTTCCAAAGTTGGTTTTTGGTGGAGCCGCCCTAGAGCCCTTAAGGATCAACCACCACTGGTGGCTGATCGAAAACAAAACACACGCAAAAAAAACAGGCCACACAACCTGCGCAGTCACAAAATTCAAACCATAACAACTACACAAGTTCCATGGAAGAAGACAAAGAAGTTTTATATAATATCCAACATAACCTACAAAAGGTTTCTTCAGCAAAATATACCCCAAAATTATCCCTCTACCGAAGGTCAACACAACGAGATCGGAGAAAGTGGGTATAACTTATTTTGAAGGGCATAAAATGGTAGATTTAAATTCCTACTGAAACCGACTAAATGATCGCAAGTTTAGAAATATTAATACATTCTCGGAAAGGAAATACTGGAGGAATTTTTGAGAGAGAAAACAACAAATGCAATTTTTTTTGTGAAAATTAACTAACCGTATGTTCTAAAAGATCCCACGCCAATCCCGCGACATCTACGCCTGCGAGTCTGCGCCCACCGATGCATTTGAATTGAATTGAATTGAATTGGTCTCATTTTACGTGGCGAGACTCAGGTCATGAGGCCTGCTCTTCCGTCTGACCACGCAAATTTCACTACGCTCCTTTCACCAACTAGCGGAGAAAGAAGGTATTCCATGGGTGACGAAACAGGCAATTTTGAATCTTGCTCAGAGGCTTCATTTAGTCTTGAGAATCGTTTACATGCAGTAAATCTACTAACACGGGACAGCCGGCTTTACTTCCCCTCCGAAGGAGGGGCTTCGATCGGGTTTGAACCCGCAAACTTGGGTATAACTTGCGTATAAGTTCGATACGGGGGTAACTTGCGTATAAGTTCGATACGCTAACCGTTACACCATCGCCGTCAACATCGCATTTCGCGCTGACAAGACGCCCCAAGGCCTTGTCCGCTGGGCGGACGCCACAGTCGCAGCGCGGGTGACAAATGCGAGGACTGCCCGACACAAAAAGGAAGCGCTTGAGCTGACGGCGACGCTGGAAATAGCAATTTGCATTTTCAAGCAACACACACGCTGCTCTACGAGACATTAGACGCGAGGTATTAATAACAGTAATAATAATTTCCCAATAAGTAAGGAGTGATTTAAATTTTAAGGACATGTAAATTGCTATGTGAAACTTGGGTTCAAAAACAAGAAGATTGTAGGAGGATTGAATAAGCAGAAATGAGATTTCTGAGAGAAGTGAAGGGCTGTACATTAAGAGACCAAATAAAAAGTGGAAAAATAAGAGAGGAACTAGGGCGGAAAGAAACAGTACATGACAAAATTAAGAAGTACAGACAGCAATGGGTGACACATATTGGAAATATGCCGCAAGACAGATGTTCAGTGCAAGCCCTGAATTATAAGCTGCGAGGAAAGAGAAACCTTGGAAGGTCAAGAATGAGATGCATGGTGTAAATTTGTGATGCAATATTTGTAATTTCCACATTATTTGTTTTATGCAATAATAGAAACTCCTTCATTCATTACAAACCAATCATTTAAGGGAAAATAATGAACTTATGAAATTATATTTTTTATTCTTGTTTTTGTTCGCGAATTGTCAATATCATTGGAGGTGTAATTAGTTATTTTTACGAACTTGAATACTTTGCTGGATAAGCCGTTCTACCATGTCTATTAAAAGAACTAATTAAAGAACATAATATTTTGTGGAATATAGCTTCTGTGAATTTGTTGCTAATTGTTGACGTTGATAAACATTAAATGCATTATTTAGAAGTCTGCAGACTCGCACAAGGAAAAACATTCATGACTATCATCACGTGACTATCATACGTGACTATCATCACGTATACAAGGGAGAAGAACAAGCATGCAGACTTTATTTCATCATATTTTAGGTCAATATTTTATGCAGTACGATAATATTGGTAATAATGTACCTCTCTACGTCGTTTGAACATTATCGAAGATTCACAATCTACAAGTATCCCAATTTCGAATTATTCTCTCACAGAACTCACTTGCACTTGTAGAAAAATAACATCCCATAAAAAACTATTAAAAATACATTTGTCAGACTGCTTAAAATGTCCATCTCTCCACTCAAAATATGAAGCAGGCTCATAAATATTAGCAGCTGACACAGCAGTATACAGCGTTTTAACTAAGAACATAAAATCTAAAATAGCACTGGTGAGTACGTCATGCTATTGTCTGACCTGCCGTCATCACCTCCATTCGTCCACGCCATGTCTCCTCCACGGCGTCCACAGTCGCCTGCCCCTCTTCCTCCGCACGCCACCCGCACACCGTCGTATCCGCGCGGCCGGCCTGCGAAAGCTGCGCGCGCCCACTGCATTGGCGAAAGTGCCCGAGTGCCCGCTGGCGCCGGGGGTGGCGCCACAGGGGTGGCTTCCGGCGCGCGGGGGCTGGCCAGCGCGGGAGGGATGGGAGGGTTGTGCGGGGACCCGCTGGGAAGGGTGGGCGGGCCGGGCGCCAGTTGGGTCGGCCAAGGCTGGCGCTGGCGTCGACGGGCACCGCCGCTGCGGCGGCGACGGCGCCAGCACACAAGACATTCGGAGTCTGGTAGGGGAGACGGTGGTGGCGGTAGCGAGGGCGGAGGCGAGGGCGGAGGCGAGGGCGGTGGCGAGGGCGGAGGCGAGGGCGGAGGCGAGGGCGGAGGCGAGGGCGGAGGCGAGGGCGGAGGCGAGGGCGGAGGCGAGGGCGGAGGCGAGGGCGGAGGCGAAGGCGGAGGCGAGGGCGGAGGCGAGGGCGGAGGCGAGGGCGGAGGCGAGGGCGGAGGCGAGGCGGAGGCGAGGGCGGAGGCGAGGGCGGAGGCAAGGGCCGTGGCGAAGGCGGAGGCGAGGACGGCGGCGGAAATGACGGAAACCCTGAGGAACAGGACAGAGCCGATGACGCGAGCAAAGCAAAAGGACGGGACGATGTAAAAGTGACGGCTGCAACGCGAGTGAATGCACAATGAGACTGAATGGGGCAGGGCGGGATCGAAAGGAGCGGGTCGAAATAGGGCAGAGAAGGAGAAAAAGTTGTTTGTATTGTAGGGAAAATTTGGCCGAGGTAGGTAGCGTACGTGATGCGTAGTCCGAGGCTCTGTGGGCGAAGGTCGCAGGACGAGATAGAGCGCTAGCGCAAGGTCAGTAGGGCGGGGGAGAACGACAAGCGGAGTGGCACTGCGGGACGGGTCGGGTCGAGGGGGGGAGGAAGCAGCGGGACTGGGCGAGTAGCGATGGGGTGACCGTGGAAGGGCAAGGTCTAATGGCGTGCGGCGGGGGCGATTGTGACGACAGTAGTATGGCGATGTTCATGGTGACAACGGTAGTGATAGGGATGGAGGGAGTTATAGTGGTGGTAAGGGTGGTGCAATGGATGTGGGTGGTGTGGGTTCTGGTGGGCGTGGTGGTGTTGATGAGGGATAAGGAGCGTTAAGCGTTAAATAATGGATTTAAGTTGTGAAGCAGTTGAATGAAAATGAAAGAAAGCAGCAAATGTCGAGTTGCAATCATTTTGAACTCTTCCGTTGATATAAGAGAATGTCAAATTCATAATATAAAATTTACAATGTTATAAAGATGCAAATGATCATTGTTCTTCGAGATCTCTCAATAATTTTGTTCAAGAACCTTTTTTATTTCAATCTGAAATGTTTTTTGAAAATCACCCACAATACGAGTACTTCTCACGCAATTCTGATCCGTTATAATGCGATCGCGGAGGTCTGGTACAGGCGTCGCATCTGAGGTGGACGGGTGGTGGGGAGGGGAGGAGTGCGGGGAGAGGGACGGGGAGGTGTAAGGGGCGGGGAGTGGTGAGGGATGGGGGGGGGAAGGCCAGATTCGGGTGCCAAACTCGCACGCGGAATGCTAGGGTCGCAGCTCTGTGGCTCCACTCGAGCACGCCGCCTTCGGCTGGGAATGCTACGCCGGGGTTACGGTCCCGAAATGAAGGCAGCACAAGGTCTTCGACGGCCTGCTGAACTCTGCCAGCACGGTTACAAAACTTTCGATTCGCTCTCTATGTCTTATTTCTTTCATTGTCCTTCAATCACTATCTCATGGTTTTCTAGATGGCCTCTTTAATACTTTTATCCTTAGTATTCTTCTTTAAGTCGTTAGTCTCTAGATTGCTGTAATACGTAAAAAAGTGATCGATGCGAGAGTTTGGCATTCGGTCAAAAACCTTGTACGTTAAAACACGGAAAATCAGGCCACACGCTTTTTGCCCTATAGGCAGTGTAACAATTGGATTTGTGGTCACTTAATTTAAAAACAAATCGTATCACTAATGACAAACAGAGGCGGGAAGTTCTTCGTCGATTATGCATTTATAAAAACACCAGTGAGCGCAGTTCAATGTAACATCGAAGACATGCAGTATATGAAGATCATAATTTTTGTTTCAGTACATTGGAGCATTAAATAAGAGATACACTTCTAAAGAAAAAAGTATTAAATATGGATATTATTGTTTCGTAGGAATTTAGAATCGAGTATTCTGACTTAGTGGAATATTGACTGATGCATTCTCTTCATTATTTCTACTACTAATTTCGAATATGCGCATAAATTAACAGAAGCCAAGCAGACTCATGAAATATGACAGGAGTCAGCGGGATCCTTAGACACGCAGGAACACGGGGAATATACAAAAACAACGAGTTTTGATTTTGACCGTAAAATCCAAATATTTGATTACGTTCATCCGCAATTCCTCAAACGTAACGTTACGACTACGTTCTCAGTGTGTCACTACTTACAATACAACGAACGCCAGACGCCGCCCCGTCTGGGACAAGCTCAAAGTCCCCGAGCGGTCTCCCGGCATGAGTGGTAGTGTAGTGCATGTATGTGTAAGCGTATGTAAGTAAGAGGTGATGATAGGACAAGGAAGAGGAAGAATGATTACTCGCGTACCGTGGCTCGTTTGTTAGGGTATTACTCCGCATTCGCCTGGTGTTGATCGAAAAGCCATGGAAAACTACCGATCAGAGCAGCCGGCCGCTAGAATTCCAAACAGCGGCTGAATACGACCTAGCTGACAAACTAATGTAGAAAATCCTACCATCGTCGGTATTCGATCCTAGGACCTCCCGATGAGAGGCATCGCAGTCACATTGATGCCATGATCCACCTAAGTCAATTTCTCAATGCAAGTTTAGGCTCGAAAAAGAGCATATAAAAAAGGTTTTGTGCATAACTACATGTCATATCCTTTAAAAAATGTCAAAAAATAATGGTTTCCCAAGGTTAATTGAATTTTTTTTATTTAACCATTAATAGACAATTTAAATTGTAGCATGCTAGTGCAATACAAGCAAATGTGTAACGCATGTGTTAAAACGTACTGTAATAATAGTACACATAACAGTAATTAAATAAGTATGTTAGTTTGTTATATGAAAAATATAATTAAAGAAGTATGTTGTATGTTAGAGCTTACCGTTTGAATAAACATCAGTTTTCAATTTCCATTTTTAATCGTGTCTTTCATTTCTCATTTTTATCCCTGAACGTTTGTAAGTTTACCCCATTTCATTGGAGGTACCCCACTTCCAAATTAGGTTAGAATGATTCATGCATGTGACGGAAAAAACTTACGTTTGTGCGAGTGAAACACTTCTGACACATCGCAAGCTGGAGAGAGCAAAAAGAAAGTCTTGTGCAATGCGGCGAGGTAATTACGTGATGGACACTGGAATCTTGCCCAAACGTTGCCAGTGTAACTAGCTCCACTACGAACTCTCTCCAATCTGTGACATCCCCACGCAGTGCAGTAAATTTCCACCCACCACGCAACATTTTATTTCACTGTACGCGGAGCATGGATCGAAGAAATTGAATGGTATATAGTGAGTAACACGTTTAAATCTAACTTTATGCATTTAGATTTGTATCTAGATTTGTATACACAAGCTTAATACATCAATCGCTTGTTTCAGTGTCTCAATTTTAGCGTTTTAATAATTTCCTCATGGTGAATACGCAACTGACATCAGAATCAATTCGTTCTTAGGTATCTTCTCCGATTAAATCCATCTTATACATCAAGTAATTCAATTGCATGTTTATACTAAAACTGTGATGGACATTATTTTTGGAAAATAGTTTTTTTTTAAATTTCGCAATAAAAAGACATATTATAAGTGTGTCCTTTTATCATACGTATTATTTTCTAAGTATTATCTATGTAGTCATTGATTACGGTTGCATAAACGACCTGCCATAAGGGGCTTTCTAATGGATGATACATTCTACAAGTGTTCACCGCATCTATTAGACGGGTGATAATACAGAGTTTCGACATGACGCTTTTTCTCAATGTATTGTTCTCTATCGTTCTAAGAGAAATTGTTGAACACAATTTGTTACTATTCTCTCTCTGAATGTGACGAGTCAGAGAGATTTTTTTGAAAATTATCTCGTTTCATTCTAGGAAGTGTTTTAAGTTTTCCTCGTGATATTTTCTGTGATCACTTTTCTCTTTCTTTAAATGTTTTGAGGATTTCTTCTCTTTCATACCACGAATTACTATTACTATTACTATTTCAGTTGTATCGCTCATGATTCTCTCCTGTGCCACCCGTGAGTTAACGCGACTTGCCCCATTCTATAGTGCGATTTTTCTAACTCTGCCTCTAGAACACTTACATCCACAATGGAATATCACACGTCATTTCGCGTCTTTCTCGGTCCTGCCGCTAGATCTCGCATGATCGCAAGCACTGCTTGATACGGTCGCGATCATGCGACACCTAGCGGCGCGACTGAGAAAGACGCGAAATACCGTGACATATTCCATTGTGGGGACGGTCTTCGGAGGCAGAGTTAGAAAAAAAGCAGTGTATGTTGTACATTATGTCTTCGTTAAGAAACAAACTGGATGTTAGTTAAGCTGACTACATCCAATGATTCTGGATCTAAAGGAGACTAGCAGCAACGGTTTCAGAAAATTAATGGAGAGAACAGAATGAATTATTAGTCCATCACTCGTTTCCAAGGAAACAACATGCAAGGGATTTTTAGTCTCGTTAATATATGACATTTCATTGTGACAGCAGAATCGTAATAATGCTTTTTCAATGGACACTAATATATAATACGAGTATTAACAAAATATATTATTATCGTATATTATTATCAAAATATATTATCGCATTAACAAAATTAATAACTGTACTAATTAATGTACATTAGTATTCTTCTTTGATGACATAAAATGCATATTAGCTGAAATTCAGAACAGGACTAAATTATTCAATTTCAGGATAAATATAATACATTGTTGATTCAATTATGTATTGCGTAATCAATACAACGCCTAATGCGATGTTCTGATTGAACGGTAACTTCCTTGATTTTCAAACTTCTGCGACCTATATTTGCATCTTACGAATTTATAAGCGTTATTTCTTCTTAATATTTGATGAATTTTAGATAAATAATATAATGAAAAAGAATGTTGCCAGAACCTTGAATTCTCATTTTCCAATGGATCATATATCCATAATCCTTAAGATGGTTCCGGTCATCTAGCTATCATTTTAGAGCTCGAAAAGCCTAATTGAGGACTATCCAATACTTTTCTTGAACTCAATTCCTTGCAAACGAGACCGCGCGGAAAGAGAATATAACCCTCCGGGGACAACTGCAAGCCTGTTCCGAGCACAGTGCTACTGGGCCGTTGATGGGCAGAGCGCCGAACGCATGTTTACCCTGTGACCCAGCGTGCGCCCGCGGTGGCTGGGTGACTCGTGTCACAGAGCGAGCCCGCCCCCGCAAGCGGGATTCAGCTTCAGGGGCACCGCCACGGCCATTTCCTTCCTCTGCCTTTCTCACCTTTTCAGCCCTTGTGTTCAAAATCAATAATGTGTTCAAAATCAATAATACCTATTCATATCAGTAACATGTTAGAGGTTACTTTTAAAGTTTCTCCTCAAATTGTACTATGTTAATGTAAAAATTCACACACTTGAAAGACAAATTTTTGTCGAACAAGTATAAATAAATATATTTTAAAAAAAACTTTTCAGCCCAATTTCGCTCTTCGGGCGACCCGCTGCGCCGCTGAAATCGCTGTAGCCCTTGCCATTCGGAGTTCGTTCGCGGCTGCCGAAAAACGTATTGATTGATTTAATGATTGATTAGTGGTTCTGGGCGCGTCAACTGCTAAGGTAATTAGTCCCGTAAGTGTAGGGGATGTTTTTACCGCCGGAAGTGTTCGGTGATATTTTGCCGCTGGGTGGTGAGAACCGGCGCCGACCTACCCGTTGGCTTGTGGGTTTTCCCAAACAGGTATCGCCACCAGCAGAGACAAGATCTAAGCTCCCGACTAATTTCTCGGCATGTACGGTAGTGTAATGCATGTAAGTGTAGGGTGTGTAAAGGGTGAGGATAGGAAAAGAAAGAGGAAGGGAAGATGGCGCGTAGCCCTTTTGTTGGGGTACTGTTCCGGCATTCGCCTGGTGTTGATGGGAGAAAGTACGTAAAGCTTCCAATCATAGCAACCAGCCGCTAGTAATTCTCCTCCACACAGCGTCTGAATGCGAATCAGCTATGTAGTGTCGAAAATCCTACCATAATCGGAACACACACCCCAGAACATCCTTGTGAAAGGCACTGCAGTCACATCTATCGATCCCCCTGAGCCATCTCAGGCGGTATGCAGAAAAATTAAAGTCTTTGTCGAATAGAAACAAACACACCTTCGCCTGCTTTATGCGGTAATTAGTAATACGAAATGAAGACTTTGCTTGTACGGCCGAGAGAACAGTTTGAGACAACCGAGTCGCAATGTACGATCGGTGATGGTGCTCCCCTGTGCAAACCTGTGGAGTCATAGTAACTTAAGAAATACTGCGCTCCGCCCCGTTGGCATCCTGTAAGCGCGGCTACCCTGGGCAGTGGCCATTGTGACACTGATTTAGACAGGCCTGAACACACAGGATATTCTACTTCGAAAGACGAATATCCTGGCTCTTGCAGGACCAGCCACATCATGAGTCTCTTGACTGGCGGCTTGATCAAAATGTAAGATACCATGAAAAACAATTCGGCGATTGAAACATTATTGGCGGAGTGTTATGGTCGATAAAGATAAGTAAATTCTTACATAATCCGAATATTATACTTTTTAATTTGGATATTATATTACAATTAATGTAAATGATCTCTTAACTCTTCGAACAGCCTCTCCCTCTCTCTCACACTTTGGTCTCTCTCTGTCTCTCTCTTTGGTCTCTGTCTCTCCCAGTCTGTCTCTCCCAGTCTGTCTCTCCCAGTCTGTCTCTCCCAGTCTGTCTCTCCCAGTCTGTCTCTCCCAGTCTGTCTCTCCCAGTCTGTCTCTCCCAGTCTGTCTCTCCCAGTCTGTCTCTCCCAGTCTGTCTCTCCCAGTCTGTCTCTCCCAGTCTGTCTCTCCCAGTCTACCTTTCTCAGTCTGTCTGTCTTGGCCTTTCCCTACACATAATGTCACATGTCTGTCTCCTTCAGTCTCTGATCTTTCAGTCTCTCTCTCTGACTCCCCCTATCTCAGACTGTCTCCCTGTGCAATATTACGCTCTTTCCCCTTGCCCCATTTCCCTACACATAAACTGTCACAAGAAATCCTCGAGTACAACTCCACGCCCGACGCCAAGGGGGCGTGCGCGGGCATCGCGCCTACACGTGTTTACTCTGTGACCCAGCGTCGCCCACGGGCGCGGCGCGGCGTGAATCAGAGCGCGGCGCCAGCGTGTTGACTCGGCGCAGCGGCCCTCCTCGGGGCGAAGGAAAAGGCCCTGATGGTCGCGGCTCGAATGCCGCGCCGCAAAGCGCCCGTGAGCCATTCCGCCAGGAGGCGCGGGGCATTATATAATGGCGTGGAACGGGTCCAAGGCCTCCCCCGAGGGTCGAGGTGCGGGTGGTGATGATCAGAAGCATGATGCGCTGACAGGAGGGCGATCTTTCTACACAACTGATTTCTGGAACCTCATTTCAAATGACTTAACTTTCTACTGTCACCTATTTTTCACTAATGGCTGATTTTTAATCCTGGATTTATTGACTGAAGCTGGAAAACATGTGGTATGAAAAAATGTCTTCATTGCGGTCTCATATTTCAGTACGTACGTAGTACGGAAACAAGCATCTCAAACAAACACCGCCTTTATTTTATAACCTGTAGCCCCACTTTTTTAGTTGTAAGAATAAGGTTTTTTATTTTAATTTTTGTATATTTAATTAAATGTACACATAGTGACTGAATAGGAGAAGATAATAATTATAGTATGTTTTTCATTTAAATATTACAATTTATTGTCGTCGAAGTAACTGCATTTTAAATCACGAGTACAAATGTTAGGTGCCATTTTATATTATAATATTACTATAGAATATTATATGATATTACACGTTTGTAGTTTTATTGGGCAATGAAAACAAATGTTTCAATATCTGATATGTTACAATATAAAAGCAAAACATTGTATTGGGAAATTGAATGAAATAAAAAAAACACTATCCTACTTAACTTCAAACACCTTTCGATTACAATTTTTTTTGTAGTTAGAAAACTAACAATGCTACATCGTATTGTAAAACATTTTAAATATATGTGTCCGGTTTATACTACGTTCGTAAATTTGTCAGAAAATTGCCATGTGATTTTTTCCCTCGTGGCCACACATAAATCGCTTTTAGCAATAAATTTTGAAGAAACTAATGGGCCGCCATTTACAGACCGAGAAGGAGTAACGGAAGGCGAACACACTTCATTGGCCGCGGAGTTGACAGCGACGAGCTGAGCTGCCTGCAGCGGCCAGTGACCGGGATTGTTTAGACAGAGTCGGTCGTTAGCGCATCTATTAGTCCAGAAACACTGCGGGCTGCAGGGAGACGAGACGTTCACCGTGTCACAAGCTCCGTTTTAGACTCTTTTCTCTTCACACGGCTCACCCCGCATTTCATTTCGCAGATGGCGCGCAATTTCAAAGATGCTGACTTAATTTGTTGTACACACATGTAATAAGTGAAAATGTTTATTTTCTTATAGCATAAGCATGCAAAATAATATCGCAGTAAAATGTTTCGAGTTTTGACAAGAAAAACAGTCTCAGCGTCTAACATATAACGCCCAAGTTCATTGGCATCCAACTTATGACACGTTATTAAATTTAACTTGATCAAGCGTATCTAAAACTACGTGTGTATGGAATCTACCGTACTTATTTTTACTGATATTTTATGTATGATTTAACATTTATGTAGCAATTCGTTTTCGTTTTAAATGCTGCATTAATAAGCAATTCTGTGATTTCAAGTAATGTGCTTCGAATTTTTGTAAGTGTAAATTCCCCTATTTCCCCATACTCTACTTCATTTCATCCGTCCACGTGCAGTATCCAAATGTCACCTCTTAGCCGCGATTAACACGCACAATGCACCGGAAGTCGGCTTCGACAGCGCAGAGCCATAGAGCCGAGACCAAGAACGCTAAGTCGAGGGCTGCAGGTTGGCGTACTGCGTAAGGTATTTATTGGATTTCACCATGTAGATGTGTTGTTTTTCCTCTCACACCACCACATCCGCCCACTCTCAGAAATGAGCACGACGCTGGGCGCGTCGCAAGCTCAGAGGCGAGAAGTTACTGAAATGTCCTTTTCCGTGACTTCCGAACTCCAGGGGAGAGAAACGGGAGGCAGGCGTCTGTCGGCCAGAAGAGCGGCGCAGGGGGACAGCCCCAGGGACCCCACGCCACGGCGACCGACACGCGCGGCAGCGCAAGGACTGCGCGGGGGCGGAGGTGTGGGCGGCGGGGGAGGGGCAGGTGGTGGGGCGGTGGCAGTTAGATGGTGGCGGGGAGGCGGAAGCGGCGGGGCGGAGGCGGGAAGAAGGCGGGGTTGGGAGGAGCCAGTGGGGGTAGGTGGTGGCGGGGAGGCGGTGGCGGGGAGGTGGTGGCGGGGAGGCGATGGCGGGGAGACGATGGCGGGGAGGCGGTGGCAGGTAGGCGGTGGTGGGTAGGCGGAGGTGAGGATGCGGAGGCAGTATCAGGGAGATGGAAGTGGTGGCGGGGAGGCAATGGTGTGGAGATGGAAGCTGGGAGGTGCAGGCGGGGAGGAGGCGTTGGCGGGTAGGTGTTGGCGGGGAGGCGGTGGCGGGGAGGTGGAGGCGGAGGCGGCGGCGGACAGCGCTATTTGCGCTGGCTGCGCAGGGCGAACACAGGAATAGAACCCGCGCCGTCCAGCTGGCACACCGCCCGCCCGCCCGCCCACCGCACATTGGACCCAAATGGGCCAAACGGCGCGGCGCGCACAGTACAAAGAGTACGGAACGTGCAAAATTCCGGAATCTCGCTGAAATAACGTACATTCATTTCAAATGGACGAAACGTTGTGCATGGGAAAATGCGATGTGCAGTCTCTTAAGGAAACTTAAGACACAAAACCTTCATTTCCTTACAGTTTCTTCCTTCGTTTCCTTGTAGTTAGGAGGAAAGAGTTTATCAATACATGAGTTATTAGGTAGTATGAAAGTCAAGTAACGCGTAGAAGTAACGAATGTCTTCGTATTTTCGAAGTTCGATATGGCAAATTTACTCTTCATTCCTCAATGTGTAAAATTCTTTACATCATATAGGTCCCGGTCCGAAATTGTCCAAAAACGTGCACAGTAAGAAAATGGTATGGGTAAAAACAGATTATTCACTTGCTAAATCACACAAATTGAACGAAAATGGACTAAAAGGAGTCTATTATTAAATAATATGGCGTATGTAAAATCCTGTAACATCACGATTATCGTAATGTTTGATTGACTTGTCAAAGTGGCCTGGCGAGGAATATATTCTTGGGCCTTCCCCCAACATTTGTGGTTTATAGGCTTTAGCCTTGATGTTCATCCTCCGCGAATGGTCTATTCAGTTGTATTTGTTCGCTCATTGTATTGACCTGCGAAAAGATAATACGTCATTTCTTATCCCCTTGTTCATAATAAGCAAAATCATATTTAATAAAACTATTCGAGATGTGTAAATCGTTAGCAGAAATAGTTGCAGCAACAACAATACTTAATGTACTCTTTTTCAACAGTTAATTCTAAATATCCTCGCTTTTGGTCTTCCTACTTTCTTATTTCCGTTTGAGCTACTCGTATTCTCACACACCCGAGAAATCTCCCGATACTCGTCTTCTGTGGTTGACCAGTTCTAATTATAGAATTTTAGATCATCCCATATACTTCTAACCATTGATAAGTTTTTATGTATTTGTTTGTGTGTGTGTGTGTGTGTGAGAGAGAGAGAGAGAGAGAGAGAGAGAGAGTGAGAGAGAGAGAGTGAGAGCGAATGAGACAGAGTGAGAAATATTTTGGTGTCATTAGGCCCACTGTGACTGGTTTGTCACGGTGACAGTGAGGGCTGTAGTAGTCGCACAAGTGAGCGCAATATGACAGAAAGAATGTCTGCCCGGATTTCTGGCCCCGTGTAGCCACTTCAACGTCCTCGGTAATTTAATTACTGTTGGAAAACGCTACAAAATTTAGTATGTGAGCGTGGGTAAGGTGGAGAGATCAAATACGAGAATTATTACGGGTTGTAAATGCCACTTCGCAACGTTCCGAGAGCAGCTAATTTTTAAATGCGAGGTTTGATTGTTTTTATTTTCGAGTGCATATTAACGTCTTTGCAATCACGGGGCTTGAAATGTTAGTGTGTGTCCATACCACCAGTGCATGTGGACGTTTTCGTGCACATGATAACGCAGGGGCATAGAAGGCACTTTCAGTATTTTAATTTCCTTCCCAATGTTTTTATTACAAGCAAAATAGCTAAGATTATTTTTGTGCAAAGCTATTCTCTCGTTCATTCACCTTTTCTCCTCCAGACTCTTGACCGATATTTTAGCAAGTTGAATGCGTTTGAATAGTTTAGAAATTGCTTGTTAGCTCAATAGTTTAGAAATTGCTTGTTACTCCTTTAATACACTGCCACCCAACACTAATTAATATTTCTATAATAGTTCTAGAAGAATATGGCCTAAATTTGAAGTATGTTTTTCTCCGTTTAGATGCCAGTAGTATCAAATAATCCAGAACTAAGAAAAGGGTACATATTTATACGAAAGTAATCAACGCTGCGCAAACGTTTTAAGGCATTTAAAATACAATTTTCGTTACGTTAAATTCGCGCATGTCTTGTAATATATGCAATGTAAATTACAAAAGTGCCAATCCACTACGTATTCATTTCTTTATTCTATATGTTCCATAAACTATTAGAAGTCCGAAGAGGTTCTAGTTAGGGTCCCTTAATGTATTAACCCAAACCTTGCTGTACTTCTTACTTATCATCTGGATAACATTCCCAATCTCCAAACATACCTTTGCGGATTCCCGGAGGTTCGTGGTCCGTACTTTGAGAACCATTGCTTCACAGAAAACATTTCGCAAGCAATTACTTCGTGAAGCCAAAGCCCTATCTAACCCTCACAGACGTTCTCGACTCGACTGCAAGGGAAACAAGTGCAGCACTTAACACTGTAATAAAGACAGCAGCAGCAGAGTAACACTGTAATAAAAACATGCAGCAGAAATAAGGGAGGCACGCGGATGTTTTGGCAAGCAAAGGTCAGGGCGTGATCCACAGAGAACAATAAACTCAACAAGTGAAAAATCGTGATAGAAAGTCCAAGAGAGGCATTGTATTATACTCACTCGTTTTCTTGAGCCTTGAATGTCTTACCCCTACTCCTTTATTAACATTAGTTGAATTCAGAATACATTACAGCAAGGGGTGTTGTTGAAGTAATCTGATATCCATAAATGCTCGTTACCCTGTAATTTCCGTGTGTTTTGCATTGACAAACGAGCTACAGATATGATTCAAAAGTCCCGTCTACCAACAACTAATCAAACTCCCCAATGTCTCTCACATCTTGGGAAATGAGGGTGAATAAAACGTGCGCGGATAAGAAATAATGTATCCTTCAATCTCCGAGAAGCGACATGCATGTAATCTGCAATATTTATGACGCCCTCATGGATTTATGTAAGAAAACTCGGATATTATCCTTATTTCTTTTATATTCAATAAATACAGGTTTTTTATAGCTTCCACTCCAATAAACTGGATGAAAAACATTTTATTATACACGACGAAGATGCTTTTTGTGAAAAGATGAAACTAATTTTAAGAGCTTGGTATAATAATAATAATAATAATAATAATAATAATAATATGGTAATAATAATAATTATAATTATTATTATAATTATTATAATCATAATAATTATTATTATAATCATAATAATTATTATTATAATCATAATAATTATTATTATAATTATAATAATAATACTTATTATTATTATTATTATTATTATTACCATTTTTGAAAAAAATCCTTGCAGCAGAAAATCAAGACAATATTTTCAAATAATTTTCTGTGATACAAATGTAAAAATATGTATTTTAATTTCGTTTTCTTAATTTAAAATATATAACTCACGAAAAATATTCACATGAATAGACATTCTTTAATTGTATTTTTCAATTTTCCGTTCTCCTATTTGTTTATGATTCTGGCACATTCCGGCGATTTACTTCAGTATTCATCACTGGCATTCTGCGACGAATGAAATTCTACGCAACATTTTTATTAGACTGAGCAACCCTGTGATAGACTTAATAAATTTCATGAGTACATAAGTAGGTCAATCTTTCTGAATGTGAGCGATCGCTTGTTTCATTCTTTGCTTTACTTTTGATCGCAATATACGACCCAATTCCATGTGGATTAGTAAATTCTGGCGTTTTCCTTCAGAATTCATCACTGGCTTTCTGTGGTGAATGAAATTTTTGGCATTTACATTCTGACGAAATTTTTGGCATTTACACTCTGAGGAATGTAGACTTATTCAACAAATCAAATTTAGTACATTCCTGGAGAGAAAGTTATTATTGCGATTTGCTACATTCACGTAATTTCTAAAAAAAATAAGAAAACGAAAATCTTCATCTTTCGTAGATGCATGAGATTCTGACAATTGTGACAATCATTTATAATATTATTGGGAAAAGAAAACACTGAAAATACTTTTTCTACTAGAATAACAATTAAGAGCTTTCGAAGGAAGAAAATTATATACTTCTCATTACTACGCTACTAGACTGGTTGCAGAGCTTCCCGAGAACCTTCAGAGATGGCACACGCGCCAACTTGTTTCTTCACGCTTGCCAGAAGCCAACTAGACGCACGAACAACTTCGAATATGAATGTTTTATTCTGTCGGAGCGTAATAATTTGTAGACAATGCACTATGAAATGAATGAAAGTTAGATTTCATATAACACGTTTTCAACTTAATTACTATCTTGATAAATAATTTACAAAGTTATCGGCGAGTACAGCATTGTCCTTTCAGCTGTTTTAATTGTCGAGAAATATCAGTAGAGAAGAGTTTTGGGTTCCTGCGACCTAACTCGACTAGTAAATGGTTAATTACATTTTTTATCTATAATTAAACTGTAAACGGTTGAGTCAACATTGTTTCAATTGTTCTTACACAAACATGCTAGTAAATGTAAATATTACGAATGAAGAGAAATTAAAACCATATTTTATGTGCAGAGACTAGATGTAAGATGAAGACGAAAATGAGTTTTCGTAGCACTGCACTGCTGGCCTTAGCGCAACCAGAGGGACGAGACTCTTAACAGCCGACATCCGCTAGGGATTAACAGTCTGTCTCGATAACAATCGAAATAGTGAGTTATAGCTAAATATGGCGTGTAAGTGCACTAATTCGAAGAATATGTATTTTTTGCTTTCATGATTTTTTTGTCACAAGACGATAGTATTACGAAAAGTATGCAACAACACACGGCCTATAACAGAAATAACAGCCTCAGTTGGAATTCGCCGTTTATTGGTCTAATGTTAATGACTAACATTTTTCACGTAGTCGTAAACAAACATTTGTACGGTTGAAATGTTTTCTTTAATAAAGCGTTAATCTTGTTAAAAACTCTTGTATTGATGGTAAAACTCGTTTCTGAGATTTTACGTCATGTTATAACGATGGTAGTGGATGAGTTGTGCCATTGCACAATCATATTCTGGAGGCATCTCCTCGTTACACAGACTCCAACCCGCAGCCTTTAGTTCTACGGCATTGAAAGCTGTTCCAAATCCTGATTCACTAAGGTCGTCGTGCTCCTATAGTGTTTAACCTGATGACCGGGAAGTGTTGTAGCACCTGTTTATTCATTCAGGAATTGCGATGGCAATGGCAATGCTAGAATGCAATTAAGGTACATGGTGCAGCTTTTTCGAACGACTCCTCTAACGGGACTTTCAAAATGATGTGTACGTCGACAATACAAAAACTGTTCACCGCTTCACACACTGACCGAGTTCACGTGCGATAAAAACGTCGTGTGACTCGGTGCCTCTTGCAAAATTTATTGCACATCATGCTGTTCTCTTTCTTGCTGGCCGCGGGCCGCATGCGGCCCTTGGTCCTTTTTTTGTGGTCCGCGAAAGGTTATTAGTAAATTGTGAAAGTCCCTTTTATCCACATCGGACGAGAAGATTGTGAGCCTAGCTTTTTTCTAGTAAATTGATAAATTCAAAATCATCCTGATGTATTTCACTGCGTTATGCATGGTACGGCCTGACATCATGCATGGTTCCATCTCCCCATCCTTCCCCTGTTTCAGAGCAGCCGGGCAAACTGCCTAGCTCAACCAGACGGGGAAGTCAGGTGTGGATCGCCCGTGTACTGTAACCATATTAAAGGATTTAGTTTTGGCTCTTAAGTGTGGTTGTCCGGCTCAACCCGGCAATCCACCAGTTGGGCACCTGGGGGGTCGACCTTTGGGCAGGGTGAAGGAGATTCTTCGGAATGCTCTGGAATCCAGCTAGAACTCCGATGGGCCTCTGAGACAGTCAGGTTGCCCAGGTTCCGGCGATACTCAAGTCGTTAGCCTACAGGCATAGGCAGTGGGGAGACGGGTTGGAGGCTCCAGCCTTAGTTCCGGTGGCCCCCAGTTGGGGTCTTGGTTTCGTCGTGGCAGTGGCCCGATACTCTGGGCAAAGAGGAGGGACTTGTTCCCGGCGCATGTGAGTAGCGCATTGATTTGACTCCGGTACTAGCCTGGAAAGCTAGTAGCTCTGAGCTGGCAGAGCGGCCTTAGACATAGGCATTGTATGGTGAGATTGCCGTAAGGGCTAACTGCGTTCCTGCGGGATCCGGATATTAGCATGAGGGTGTACTTGTACACCCAAGGCGGGTAGAGGCTAGCGCCTTTGTGTCCAACCCGGAAGTTTCGGCCCCCTAATAAGGTACAAGTGCAAAGGGTACTACTAAGTACGCCCGATTAGACACGCTGGCCCTCGTGACCTGCCAGGTTGGGCATCCCTGGTCTGGGCACTTGCGCAACGGCGCGGGTGGCGCGCCATTGATCAGCGCGTGTCGAAATGTCGCGCCGCTAAGAATACGCGCGCCGAAGGGCGGTGGGCAAGGGCGCCGGGCGTCGGACGCCGGACGGACGGACGGACGGCGGCGGCGGCGGCAGCGGGGACAGCGGCGCCGGCGGCGTCGATGGCGGCGGTGGTAGTGGTGGTGGCGGCGGCAGTGGCGGCGGCGGCGGCGGGGACGGCGGTGGCGGTGGCGGCGACGGAGGCGGGGGGGCGGGGGGCGGGGGGCGGGGCGGGGGCGGGGAGCGGGGGCGGGGGCAGAGGGGCGGGGGGGCGGGGGCGGCGGCGGGAGCGGCGGGGACGGCGGCGGTGGCGGCGGTGGCGGCGGCGGCGGTGGCGGCGGTGGCGGCGGTGGCGGCGGTGGCGGCGGTGGCGGCGGTGGCGGCGGCGGCGATGGCGGAGGTGGCGGCGGTGGCGGCGGTGGCGGAGGCGGCGGCGGCGGCGGCGCGGGCCGCGCGTTCCCGCGCCGCGGCGGGACGCTCTTCCGACAGCGACGTCGCGTCGCTCGGCGTCGCCCGCGCCAGCTGGCGACGCCCCCCGCAAACGTCACCGCCTTGGCGCCGGTGGTGGGCGGGACGCATTTTTCCGCCTGTCGATTCGACAAGGGCCGGCGCGCTTGCCTTCTCCTCTTGCTCTGGATTCATACTCAAGACGGTCACGGACAATCAACTGTCGTTGTACAAAACTTTTATACACAAAAAATGCGTTGTGCTATTTTACAACACTTTTATTCACTTAGAGATGTTCTGCGTCATCAATGGCTAGGGTCGTAAATCCCGTAAGTGAAGTGTTTGTTCTTTACCAAGTAATTGGCGGCGAAATATCATTAGTGAATGTTTTATCTCGACTTGTGTTCCCTGGTGTGATGAGATCCCGACCTACAGACGGGTGTTTTGTACAAGGTGTTTTTCTTACCCAGGAACTTCTCACTAGCAGGGCCACTGTCTCCAGACAGGATAAGCTCTAAGCTCCCGACTGGTCTCCCGACATGTGCTGTAGTGCATGTAAGAGTGTGTGTATGTAAGGACTGAGAATAGGTCAATAAGGAGGAAAGAACTCGCGCGCGGTCCGTGGCCCGTTCGTTAGGATACTACTCCGGCATTCGTCTGGTATTGATAGAAGAAGACACGGAAAACTACTGATCGGATTCGCCGGCCGCTGTCATTCTACTCCAGACAGGGATTGAATTCGACATAGCTGACAAGCTAGTGTCGAAAATCCAGCCACCGTAGGGACTCCAACGTAGGACTTCCAAGACAGAGGCACTGCAGTGACATTACCAAATTATCCATATATATTATATACTATATCTATTACCAAATTATGACTGATGCATAACGCATTTATTAATTGGCTATCGATACTTATTCAGCACCCATGACAAATTTCTGGTAATAACTACTTTTCTTTCAACCATTAACTTCATGCTCCTTTTTCGAATCACACGAGAGAGCAGTTCGCTTTTCATTCCAGTATTTACGTTAGCTCTTACAAGCTCGATTAGAAAGTCTGAAATGTAATGTACGAAAGTTTAACTACCAACTTTACTTTACATTACTTATTTTATACCTATTTAAAACTCACCTAAAGCATTTAAATCGTTCAATAGTTCGACGTACTTTTGGCTTTCATTTCATTTGAACATCTTCAAACATGCATATGAGTGGGTTCTTTCTTGGGCTATCATTTCACGTCCTACCGAAAATCGAAAACATGCATTCTGCGTGCTCATTGACAGCCTAAATACTAGAAGTCTTTTATCTTTTATTTGAACGATTGAACAACTGAAAGACAAATCATCTACGTGCAATTTTTTAAAACTTTTACTTCATCAAAATCATTCAGCAATTTACATCCAGAAGACAAATCTTTTAAGGTAAGTTAACGTTACTTTGATGTGATATTTTTATTACACAACAAATCTACGAATCCTCACATATTGAATTAAAGATGACATTTTACTTGTGAAATCAGTTACTCAGAAACTTTGCCAACAATTTTGCAGATCGATCAAAATACTGTTCTTTGGCAGAGTTCGTAAACTTATTAACAAATGCAATGACCTAAATACAATTATATACATTTTACAAAACCAAATAAAAATGGTAAAACATGACTTAATATTGTTTTAAAATACCAAAATTCAGGGTTAGGTTTTGCCAAAAAAGTTAAAAAATCATTAGTGGAATGTTTATCATAAATGATGGGGAAGTGACAAGAGATGCACATATGAGTAAAGCCTTACTTATATACTTACAAATAGAGTACAAAGTACAGTACCTACACTGAAATGTAATTCATGGGTGTTATTTTGAATGGACAGTGAGTGCAAACAATTCTCGCAGAACCAATAATTTAGTCGTATGTTGAGGAGACTGTTGTTTTAAATTGACTCCTAAAAGTAGATCATTTTATCATTATTGTTTTGCGTTTGTTTAGTAGTTTATTGACGTATGTGGCGTGTATTACAAAGTGGTTCCGCACCTGTGAACCAGCAGTAAGTGTGAAAGCTGAGAGTGGGCGTGCCTCCTCCGCTTGGCTGCGCGGGCGGGGGGAGGGGGCCGGGAAATCCCGAGCCGCTCCTCAGCCGGCGGCGGCGGCGGCGCTGGCAGCGCGTCAAGCGAACGCCCGCTCGCGCCGCGGGGCCATTTACCATCGGCGCATCGAACACAGCCTATTTAAGTCGGCAGGACGCCTCGGCCCACCCCACCCCGCCCCGCCCCGCCCCCCACACCGCGCCACATCACGCCACACCACGCCCCTCCACGCCCCTCCCCGCCACACCATGCCACACCACGCCGTACCCCGCCATACCACTCCGTACTCCGCCACGGCCCGCCACGCCCCGCTCCGCCCCGCCCCGCCCCCCACGGCATATTCTGCTACGCTACGCCACGCGACGCCATACCCCGCCACGCCACACCACGCCATACCCCGCTGCGCCACACCACGTCATACCCCGACGCGCCACGCCACGCCACGCTACGCCCTGCCCCCGCCACGCCCCGCCACGCCATGCCATGCCACACCCCGTCATACCTCCCCACATCCCTCTGCACCACGCCATGCCTCGCCACTTCCCCCCTGCTCTGCTCGCCCCGCTCGATTCCTTCCCGCCCCGCTTCGCTCCACGCCGCGCCCTGCCACCCCCCGCCCTGCCACGCACCGCCCTGCCACGCACCGCCCTGCCACGCACCGCCCTGCCACGCACCGCCCTGCCACGCACCGCCCTGCCACGCCAACCCGCCAGACCTCACCTTTTCCATCTCCGCCTCATTCCATCATGCCTCGCCCGACTTTGCCCCGTTCGTCACCGCTCTCGACCGTCCCGCCCCGATCGTAATTTTCACGAAGATTCCACCGCGATACGCTCCGTCAAGCTCCTTGACGTCCCATCCCGTCCCTCTCTGTCCTGGTCCATTCGCATCCCTCCCCGACCTGCCCCGTGCAATCGCACCCCGCTCAACTCCGTCTATCCGTTTCGCTTACTCCTAAGCTCACAAATCGTCACCAATTCGCTTCTCCCATTCTTTTTCTATCACTTCAATTTAATTCCGGATAGCTTTACGATCTTTCATTCTCGTTTTCTGCGCTTGGCAAATTTATATCATTTCTGCGTCACTCCCCCGTTTATATTATCCCAATTCCTAAGTTTTCTCTACGCGTCTACCTGCTCCGCTTCGCCTCTCCCTCCGCACTCCATCGCTAGTGAAGGTATTTTCTCAGCCCCCCCTCCCTATCACTTTCTTCTCCTCCCTCACTCTCTGACGAAATCCATCCACTGTCACAGCTACTTGAGAAAAAGGGAGATATTTCCTCTTCATTCTTTTCATGTAAGGGCGGTCCTCACCAGTTGGATCTACTAATTTACAATTTGCAAGTGGTAATAACAACCAAACAAATCGTCAGTAATTTATCTCCTTTGTTTCCTTCTCATTCCATTTTTCTGGGATTTGTTTACCTTCCTCCCGTTCTTATACTTGCTCACGAATCGTGGTTCATCGCTTGTACAACTGTGATGATCAGTAACAAATATATTGATCATATATTTATATTATTTTGTTTGCAATTGGTTTAGTTGAATTATTTATTTATTGGTTTAGTTGAACTTTTATTAATTGCTTTGTGTTTCTGGATAAGAATTTTTGAATAAAATAACAACGTTTGGTGTTATTGCCGTATGTTGCAATTCCACAATTGAAATGTACAACTGCAGACACAGTAATATCTCATGACCATTTCAACGTTGTGCCGTCTCACCTCCATCCCGCTTGCCTTCGCTGGCTGCCCGCCTCTCCTCGAAACCGATTGTCGTTCCACCAAAGTACCCGCCGCCTCGTGCCGCCTGTTTGTCGCGGTTCCGCTGCCGTTCGTTCGCCGCGCCGCACAGTGTGTAATTTTGGCCAACTAGCTGGAAAAAATTCAATTTTCGACTGAATTGAAATAGCAAAATTGTTATATTTCTGCGTAGTAATATGTCTGAACTACGTGGAAACGTTGTTAGTTTTCTCTTGAAGGTCACAAGGACCCCATGGTGCATGTCCAAAGACGTCCATCGCCGCTCCGCCAGCGGTGAGCTCCGAATGGCCCTTTTCAGTCCGTAAAGTTCTCTTGGTAGGAATACACTACTCGTCTCATTCTGTGATTTGTGGGTTTACTATTAGTAATCTACATGCTTTTACGATTATTTTTATGTGGATAAAATTTAAGTATTTATTTTTGATGTGCCTAAAAACGTTAATGGAAAAGGTGAGCGATTTTTATTGAATGTATTACACGTTCTCTAAATTCAATTATACTTTTAGTGTATTATACACCATTATACACCTTTCGGGCCATATACATTTTAAAAACTAGTACTTTTGGGTTCTTAATCGTGAAAAGACTAGCTGCTTATACCTGCTTATCTGAATTATATATACATTTTTACAGAGAGGGTCATCAAGTCACCCGCAGGTTGTTATTTGATATATGAGTAACAAATTCAATTGATAAGAGATCTGAAGCTGTATTAAATGTTTTCTTACGTGAATTAGGAATTATAGAACCTCACAAAGCATTTTTGGACAAAATTAAGTCTTACGTTAGATGTATTTGTCCAAAAGTTGAAACCGGATTGCAAAACTCCGTAAGAAGTAAAGAGTCGTTCTTGAAATATAATTCGTCCTGGCTACAAGAAACTCTTACCCTTCCTGATTAAATGTTAAAGTCAGTCCAGGTCCATCACAAATAAATGTAAAAATAATAGAGCTAGAAGACCTTATGAGTCTTCAGGTACTGTGGGATTAAAGCTAAAACCATACAATTGAAACCTTTTGTAGACACTACTAGCTCAGAAAAGTTATCCATAGCTATTGAAATCAAACTAAGGAAGTATAACAAAAAGATATGTGGCAGCTATATATAAGGAGCTCTGTGAAGCCTCTTCCAATAGGAGAATTACAATAAACAAAACTCGAAGTTCCATTCTTCAATAGCCTGCATCATTGTCACTTGCTTTGATGATGGATATCAATATTTCAACCCGTCAGTATATACACATACGCCAACAAAAAAATGATTTGCACATTTCTTATCGTTCAGAAATACGAACATGGAAAGTGAGAGTAGAAGAAAATAAAGCGAAAGTGGCGAAAAAGAACTAGAAAAACGTCAAGGGCAAACGCAAATATGAATTTGCTCCACCGACTGCTTATTAGCTTAGATCAATTCAAGTCGAGCATAAGCGCCAAAACTACAACTGCGCCCAAAAAAGTGAAACAAACTTTTCGTGTTATGAGAATGAAGGAATGAGGCAAAAAAGAGACGGCATATTTAGAAGAATCACCATCAGATGAATACGCGGGTAGTGTTTCAAACTAATTTGTAAATATTTGTTGTACATTCCTCTCACTTAATTTTTGTTTTCATTTTTTCATTTTCGGCTTTATATTTTTGTATACTTTCATTTTATTTTTCTTGCATAGTGTGTTTTGTAAAATTCAAATATTATGTCCAATAGAGTTAAACAAATTCAGCGTTTGAAAAACTTATACTGTCATAAGGGCTAATTAAAGTATTCAAAGTTCCTAAATATTTTACAAAATATTTTGTAAAAATTTAAGTTTTTCGAGAACATTTGTTTATTTGGACATTATTTAAACAACAGACCTCCAAAAACTACGAGAAATTCATTTCAAAGAGAGTTATTAATTTTTTCCTCCTAGATCGTCAAAATTACACACTGTGCGCCGCGCCGTTTCGCCGCCCTCTGCCTTTTCGAAGCGGCCGCCGCGCCGTCTCCCCGCGCCACGGCCGCTTCCGCCTCGACGGAAATATCCGCCTTCCGCGGAGCCCTGCCGCCGTCGCCGCCGCCGCATCAGATATGAGAAGAATACGGGCGTTTTAACGACGCGTGCTTCCTCCCACGCCAGAAACCGCCCCTTCGCTTTGCTCTTTCCACGAACGCCGCTTCGGGCCGGCTCGCGTTTCCCAGTTGCGGCAACGCCCTCCCGTCACGTGGTGCGATCGGAAACTATTTCGAAGCGCATACAGAAAGTTATTTTTTCTGAGATCGTCAACAAAACGAAAACACAATTTCATGCGAAAACTTTAAGGCACATATGGGTGATATGGCACATATTTGTTTGTCGCATAATCACCACCATAGTTCAAACATTGGTCGCACCGTGAGATCAACCTTTGTCGTAAACGTCGTAATAGTCTGCCGCCTGGGGTAAGTAGGTACCAGTGTTTGACACCCTCTTGCAACTCCGCGTCACTGCTACACGCCTAATGCTGAGCAGATAGGAATTTCATGAAGTGTATGAAAAGAAGTGTATGCTGGGGGACGAAATACGTAAGGAGGCAGTAAGGAGGATGGTCACAAGGTCGATCACACACAACTCAACTAGCAACAGATTCTGCAGCCGTACCGTAGGGAGCTGTGTCCGGATATCGTCTCCCACAACAAACCAAATGCAACGTACTTCAATCATTATCAAATATTTTTTACTTTCAATTCGATGTTTTTCCTACCCGTTTCAATAAAAAATATATCAATTGATAGATTATTTAACTTCAATACATAATAAATAAAATATGTACATTTCGTAAACAAAATATGTAAATTTAGTAAAGTACAATAGAAGGTTATGCATGTTTCTGAAAGGCACATTCAAAATTACGCGAAGAATTTTGATCAAGATAAATCAGAAAAGAGTTTCACAACGAACGACGTCCCAATCTCAAAGCTCTACAAAAAATAAACGCGCCAATACTAAACTGCCTTTCACCCAGCAGCCAGATGAGCTAAACATTTCTTCCGGCGCTGCCAGCAACTCATCGGCGTTACGCAACGACTCCGCACCCACGCACGCGAAGGACCTCCAGCGAAGGCCTCGGAAGAAGAAAGGCAGCCATTTTAAGAATGAGTAAAAGATGACGTATTATTTTTACTATTATGTATATTTTAATATTTATAATAGAATCATTTTAATAATAATAACAATGATAATAATAACGATAATAATAATGATAATGATAATAATAATAATAATAATAATAATAATAATAATAATAATAATAATAATATAATTATTGTTACCATCCAGGATTGGCAGAACCTGGAAATTATATCAGATAAGTTTAGCAAGGAAATCTTTAGAAAATTGATAACCTCCATGGCACATGAAAGATTTCAAAAGTCTGTTGTCTCAATAGCAATAATTTTTCTTCAAAAAATTAAATAACGAAGAAACAATTGTCAAGAAGACAGTTATTCTTTCAGAACTAGTTTGTCTTGCTTAATAGTATATTTATTCAAGTTACGAGGCCGACAAACAACAAATGACAGACACGATTGAAATCTGCAAACCGAGTCGATAGCCGAGCTTTTAACGTACAAATACTGTTAAAAAATACTGTTATTTGCTTTATCGTCTATGTGTCGTTCAATAACTTTTGCAATACCATCTTCTCGCAAACAAAAAAATCGTAACAATAAGAAAAAAACATTTCTTGCTGTTACACTTTTATGTTCACGAGAAAATAAATACCATTTCTTGAAAAAAGTGAATTCGTGCGCCATCTTTAGCTGCAACTCATTTTTTTTATTGTTTGCAAATAACGACACATTGTTAAACCCCTAACAAACGCCGGCCATTAAGATGGGCTCTTGTTTCATCTGGTTTGCATTAAATGAATATAACTGTACAGTATTACGAAAACATTATCAATAATAATAATAATAATAATAATAATAATAATAATAATAATAATAATAAACTCTTCATTCAGAATAATGCAATCACGAAAGATGGCTGATATCAATACGTGAGAATATTGAACGAGACATGTGTGCTATCTGCAGAGCAAGCAAGCTGGAAATTGAGCACATAATATAAATGCTCAGCCTGCAAGCATATTTTTATGGCGTCAGAGTGATGTAGCGGGTATGCCTAGCACTCTTCACGACTGTTGCATCACTGACATTAAACTATTAATTGAAGGGGTCGGGAAAAGATATTGCTAACCCTCATTTCATAAATCCGAATCAAAGGTCTTGTAATGTCTCATTAAAACAAACATTATGATCAAAATGCTAAACAAACGTGTTCACAGAACTACAGTATGTATCTGGGACATACTGTAGCATTGTACTAAAACTTTGATTTTCTTCTGACTGACAAAAATTATATACATGTGTTTTAGCACTATGTTCCCCCGACCCCTTCAATTCACTTCATTTTTCTTACGTCAAAAATCCCTGACGCAACGTCCAGGAAACCCTACAATTTTTCCCGCAAAAGCCAAGAGTCAAATTTTGACCACGCATTTTGCAAGAAAATGCTTCAGAATAGACCTCAACTCGGTTGAACGGTTCAGAAATCCCATGTATCAAATAATAGAATAAAACCAAAATAACAATTAACAAGCTCCAAAAGCACTATTTGCAACTGTTACATCACTGGTATTATCAGCTCTTGGTTTCTCGCGGAACGCGACGGAACGGCGTTCATGAACCTCGAGAATAATTGGACGGTGTTATGCATCAACGGGCTATGCGACATCATACAAGTTTTGAGATAATCGTGTTGAAAGGTTTTATTACATTTTCAGCTCTTAATAACTGTAATTTAGTTATTGCATTCATTGAAGCGCCAAATTACACAAATATGAGTGGAATATCTGGCGCTTACCTGCATAATGTGAAATTAAGGACAGCAGATTCGAAGATCTAGGTTTATAGCAGTTGGTAGCGAAACAAAATCCCTGATGTAACTGATAGCGTTTACATTTTTCATTAATTATAAGGCTCTTTTTACAGATTTGGTGCCAAAATTTTGCGTACACTTAGAACATGGTCCAATGTAGCTGTTGGCGTCCATTTTTTTTCAAAAATGGCGCTTAGCCGGTTGATGCAAAATACCGTTATTAAATTATACAATAAATATGTAACCATTTTCATTCAAATAATAATTAATTTTAGGGTGCCTAAAATTTTATAAATGAAGCCCTGGGTATTATTAAACGTCCGGTATTTTTCGGAGGATCAAAAAGCCGCGCCGCGCCGCGCCGCCCGCGTGGGTCCCGGGGCCACGTGCCTCTGTTCGACCGGTGCGGAGAGGAACGTTTCCTGTCAACAGACCGAGGTCTGCTTCAGCGGAGGTGGACGTCGTTAAGCGCGACGACCTGTTGCAAGGAGAATCTATTCGTGGAGCCGGTGTCCCCCAAGAACTAATAACCGGCCGAGTATTTCCGGGATGGCGTGGCGTGCTCGCTTTGACCACCGCGTCGCAAATACACTGTCGTGCTACGATGGGCACTCTTGCTCCTTGGACCTCGAAACTCGGGACGCTGCAGCATTTCCGGCATTTCAAGTCACGATGCTCTTGTGTTATGTTTTTATAGTGCCGGTATTGAAGAACCCATTTCGTGGTATCCATACATTAACAGTTTCCAAGAATTATTCTGCATTTGAAGCAGACTTGTTCTATAGACTGCGCAAGCTGGTGGTCGTGAAAACGTGCGAGGACACAACACCTCAGGGGCAGGCAGCGGCAAAGCATTCCAGGAAAAAATATGTCCAAGAATATGTCAGTGAAGAAAATGGGGCTGTATCTGCTGCCATTAGCATTCGGAAAAATATTATATCAGATAGTTCATATTTAGAATAGAAAATATATTTTATAAAATCGTATAAAAGTTATAATTTTAAACGTGTTATTTCCTTCCGCCTAAGCTCTATATACCAATTATATCTGGAGAATGCTAACATATCAGTTCAATTACATTATTCTGAAATTCATTTGAATACTCATATTGAACGAAATTAATTTGAATCACATTCATACCAATTGTAACTGTACGCATCAATTCTTGAGGTTCGATAAATCAACGTATGGGTAGCGAATAAGCCTCCGCTTGAGACTTATATTGAAAGCGTTCTCAATCATAAGTGCACTGTGGCAAATAATTATCGTTTAGAAAAACGGTTGTCACTTTCGGTCCTCTAAGTTACACTAATTTCATCATTTTAAATGTTCCGGGCCACCAATAGAAACTGTTGAAAAAGATAAATAACTGAAGATAAGTATCAGAAAACGTTCATTGACTGACGTGTAATATACCTATTTTATTAAACAGTATTATTATATAATTATTAAATAGTATTATATATATATTAAATATTATGAAATAGTATTATTATATGAGTTTATTAAATAAACTCTTATTTAATTGTAACAAAATGACACATGCTTATTTATACTTAACATCAAGAAAGTTTGTTTAGTTATAATTATTAAATTTACTTCAAATAATACAGAAAACTGAAGTGTATTATTGCACATTTTACAATGATATTAACTTCTGAATGTTTTTTTAGAAACTTTGCTCATAATTAAAATTAAAACTCGAACAATTCAAATAATAATTAGTTTTTTCTGCGGCCCAACATTTCTTCGTGGGCTGTCCGAGAATCAGGCCAGCCTGCGAAGGGCAACCGCAGATTAATTGCATTTTTTTTTCAAATGGATTTTTCAACTTGCATTGTTTACGGTCAAATATTGTGACAAAATATTTTTTTCTGAGAAACTTTGAGAGCACAAATAACTTTAATTTCACTTACATGATATGTGTTTCTGGTATTGCCTCCGATCCTTCCACGTGCATGTTGTTATAGATTTCTAAGTAAATATTTTAAAAAAATATTCACTTCATATTTAAGAAATTATAAAGTTTAACTCAGTTTTGGTGACAATATATGATTTATTATTGAGAGTGCAACAGACAGACACACACATACACACACACACACACACAGACAAACAGACAGACACACTCACACCTCGACCTCAAGTTAAAGAAAATTTTACGAATATCACAAAATTATAATAATAACATGGCTGATCTTTGATGGTAACATATTATAATAATATTTTTAGGTATTCCACCTAAACAACTCATGCTAACCCAAATGAGAAAAAAGCAATTTGGTACTAAAAAGTATTCTTCAAAAATGTCTTTCATTATTTTACAATACTTTTATACACTAGAGATATTCTGCGCCATCAAACAAACTTCTGTCTCCCAGAGCTTCTGGCGCAGTGACGTCTACCAGGCGCCTTTACGAAAATATTTTGTAACGGGGCATTTGATATGCGAGAAACATTCGCCACGCAAGATTAATGGCGCTCTAACTCCTGCTAACACCCAGAGGTTGTTCCGCGCGCCCACTAGTTGCGAAGAGGCTGCAGTTTGCTCTGGCACGGTAGCCACCGAACCGATTTAGACTCGCCAAGTACAAATTACTCTCTTGAAATTGTATCTGAGACCATGGTGAATAAGTTAACTCAAGTTATTGTAAAAACTGCATTTTACAGGCGAGCAACACATATTGTCACACTGTGATTATTTGAAGTAGTTTTCTGGCATGAATAAACCACTTTTACAGCTTGAATAATCTAGCAACTCGATTTTCTTGTTGAGATTAACGATTTTTGTGGATTTATGCATTGTTCGTGAATACATATCTGCCCATTACTCTGCAACCTGAAGGAATTTAACTTTTCTAGGAGAAATATCGGCAGTACACTTGTTTAATTTTCAATAAAAAGTTGACTTGTCAACTTATTTCCCGGAGTGTAAGATAAACCGATGCCGAATTTTGATAACATTATTTTTCATTTCAAGCAAGAAGAAATCATGTCTGCTGATCCAGATTTCAGCACAATTGAGCAAATTTTCAGTCATAGATAGTCTGCACACATTTCACTAATTTTTTACTTTCATTTTTGAATCATCGTAGTGCGGTTGGTAGAGACTGGAAAAACAGTCCAAGCTCACTACATTAGTTAGTAACGTCATTAGGATGACAAGGAGCAAATAACGGACGCCGTTGACATTTTTAAACCGAGACGATAGCCGAGGTTTATAAACAACTAAGTTCTTTATTTGAGATATTGCTTGTGTGTCGTTTTATACTTTCCATAATACCATTTTCTTATAAGAAATATTTACGGAAATGTATATACTTTATGTCAACTCATATTTATATTTAAATATTTTATGTTATGTTAACTCATAAGTCACTTTTAGCTGCAAATCATTTGTTTCAGTTTCTCTTAAGGGGTGGTGTACTATTAAGAGAGGGTTTTTGTTGCTCCGAATGGTTGCGTGAAGTCGATAAGACAGAACAGTATTAATAAAAAATATGTAGCTCCTTCATTAGCAAAGTCCAGTTGAATCGGTGTCTTTAAAAGGGAAATCAATCTACTATTTTCGTAAAAGGAGTAGAGATATACATTTTCATTATTATTCTTTAAGCTTTAAGTCAGTGTAAAAATGAAACTTGTCCAGCTTTAAGAATAAATTTTACTGCTAACTAAAAATTCTAATGACTGTAAAATAAGAGAAAGAAGTCCAGGACTAGTTTCTGATCCTCACACATAACTAATATTATCAGCTAGGAAACGCCTAAATGCTTCATGATAAAGACACTGAGGACATCATAAACTTCAAAACCTAGTGTTCGAACTATTTTAAGAAGATAACCAAATTTTTTGCTCGTCCTGGCAGTTCTCATTGTGAGCCTGGCGTGACTATTTACTAGTAAAGCGGCTAACGTGTAATAGAGGATATTTTGGTTACCTTGTGGCACGTGAGTAATATATTGATGGGCTGATCATTCATTCTGGCAACAAAAAAGGCACGTCCAAATTTGCCTTTCAAGAAATTTTATGTCTCAGCTGTTTTTCCAATCAACAGAAATAAAATAACCGAAGTTTAAAAAATAGTAAAATACATCCCACATGAATTTCTCCATTCCTTCCAGAAAGATTTGACATAGCCACAGGTTGAAGTGGAAATCAATGATGAGTAGTTGCTGATATTGTTAATTTAGTAAGAGTATTTTTCTTAACGTATTGTTCTATGTGGATAATTCATATCATTATATATTTATTAAATTATTATTCTGTTTCATTATTCCAAAAACAAATAAATAAAATATTGTTTTTGAAATATTTCAAAATAATTTTATAAAGGAAATAAGTCCAGGGTATAAATATTGTTCTTTACATCACATATATGCAAATTTGAAGTTACAGAGTATCCAATCAAAAACCACTAGTTCTACAACTTTTTTGCAGAACATATATGTCCAAAATGATAACTGTGGATGTTATTCAGTATTTTTTTTGTTTTGTTTTTTGTTTTCTCAGAACTATAGAACAAGGACTTTTTTCCCTTTTGAAATTCACCGATTCAGATATAAGGAACCATTTCTTCTAAAACATTGTAAATCGATGTTCAAATAGGAACGTCCAAGATTACATGCACTGCAATCAAATAACAGAAGCAAGTTGTCAAAGGTTTCAAATGGGACACGTCAACAAGGTTCGCTAATAGCGCTTTGAATACTCTCCTCTGTGAAGAGACGCAGGTGCCCTTTGTGGTATATTGTTTCATTGCTGAAGTAGTGGTGTTGTGACAAGTAGAATACTATACGTATTCCACCTTTAAAATGTGAATTCTAAAAGGTTTAATTCTACCTTCAACATATTTTACATTTGGTTCCCTACGTCACGTAATATCGTCAACTTCCCTGTACAGTTTGCTGAGAGCAAAGTGAAATTTTGGCAATGTTCCACAAGGGATTCCGTTTCTTCCACTCACCATCTAACTTCCCATCACGTTCCACTTTCATCACGACGATCATCATCAATAATTATAACGTTTTAATCACGGTGAAAATGCCGCTGCAAAGAAGAATTGAGGTCAAAGAGGGTCGGTAAAGAGATTATTACACATTTTTGTTCTTCTTACAACATCAAATGCATTCTAGTATTCAATTCTACATGAAAATGAGAAATTAGTGAACTGTTTAAGTGAAGTTATTAGTAACAGAGAAACTATGTATGTACAAGAAATCAGATTTTCGAAACAGAAGTGATCTCAATGAAGAGCTCAGATTTAATCTTCCGAAATGTGAAAGGCCGTCAGTTTATTTGCTTCAAAAATAGGAATGTATAAAGCCAATTGTTACCGATAAACATCTTTCGGCAGGAGATAAATATTCTGACAACCTGAACGCTGGAAAGCTCTCACGGCGTCGGTGCCAAACGCATAACCAAAAGGCCTACGTGGTACGACGACCTCTTGTTGCCAGGGGCATTGGAAATATCTGCCGCCACAACCTCCAACATCTGCTCGTCCATCACCCCTCCAACCGTCTAACCCCTCCAGCAGGCCCGCCAACTGCGCAAAATAATGGACCTCATCCAAGAGTGCGTCTGGCGATCCAGCCCACGCGGCACGATTAAGACGAGACGAGTGTGTGCTTCTGGTGCACTAAGTACGATATTGATAATTGCTCTATAGAATTATTTTTACCTACACACACATTACATTGAAGCAACTAAATATCGAAAAGCCCCACAAATGAAACCCACTGTAGGAAAAATTGTTTGCGTATGATCATGTGAAAACGAGTATTTTTAATCTAATAAACACGCGGTAAGATTTCAACCACAGCGACTAAGCAAATGAACGTCGTGGGGCAAATTCTTGGAAATTCTATAGTAGGGAAGAACTCAGTTTTCGGGACAAACAAATAATCGACGAATAAGAACCCACTTTATCTTCCACCCTTAAACTCATACAGTATTTCATCTCATCATCAAACATCGACCATCATGCTCTGCATCGCAGTCGATAGTTTCCACGTATTTGACACTAATTTGGGCTAATGGTATTGACATTTCTAAAGAGGGAAGCCAGGGAATACTGAGTTGCTTGTTTGCATGGACTGTCATCTACTAAACTAATATGGTTATATCTTGTATTTAGGAAACAAGATGCACAAGATATAAACCAATCAAATTGTGGAACAGGAATTCGGGGAGTGACGTTGGTTTACGAAAACTGGCTATGATGTCACGATACTTCATCACAAAATATGGTATCTTTCAAATATTGTTGCTTTTAGCGTCGCTCACCTATGCACCATGCCCCGTAGTAATAATCATATTAAACCAATATTGTAGAATTTGTCTGGTCTCGCTCCTGCGTATTATTTGAAATGATTACTATTCCTCCTCCACCTCCTGAATACTCAGGACATTTGGGTGCGAGGTTCCTGAGGAAGAGGCGTTTCATACACTTCAGGAAATGTCTGACTCATATGCTTTTATCATCATTCATTATGTATACAAATCCCACCAGGAAATAAAGACAGAATTTTATTTAACCTGTAAGAATGAGCTCTTAAGAACGTCATTAAAATTGACTACGTGTAACGTACTATTGCTTCATAATTATTAAAGTAAATAGTACATTTAACAACAATTCATCTTGAAGCTTTCGGACTACGAAGACGAATATCTCAAACCTAGATATTGCAATCAAGTGGCAGCGTAACTCTGCCAAGATTCATACGTATCGATATTATCTTCTGACTTGGGCACAAGAATGAACAAAGGTCAAGTTTCTCTCTGAAGGGAACCGTCGACTTAGTTCCCCTGCCGAACCGAGACCTCCTGCACCTCCTCTATTAATCCGCCAAGCCTACCTCACCGCCCTCCTCCTCCAGAGAGCAACCTGTCGCGGCGTCGTGACGCGACCGGCGGCGGTCCATGCTCCTTCTGTAAGCGCAGCCGCCGCCGCCGCCGCCGCCACCGCCGCCTTAATATAGTGCGCGGCGCAGCGCGTGCATAGATAAAAAAATGAATACCACGGAAATATACTTGAGGCGCGGAGGCGCCCGACGTGCGGCGGGCAGCGCCGAGGGGCGTCGCGACGCCCGCGGCGGCGGCGAGGGCGGCGGCGGCGGAGGGCGCGTCGGGGGCTGCGCCGGAGCGGACGGTGTTTGTTTGAGCGTCGAGACGCCCGGGAAAACGCCGCCGCCGACGCCGCCGCCGACGCCGCTGCCGCGACCGCGCTGGAGGCCAGGGTCGCGCGCCGCCGCCGTCGCCGCAGGGCGTCGACGTTATGCTGCGGGCGCTCCTCGCGGCCGCGTGGGCCCTGTTGCTGCGACTGCTCGGGTTGCGGGCGACAGTCGCGGAGCAACCGCTGGCCTGGGGAGATTACGCGGAGCACGCGGTGAGTAGAATGGTGGACGGGCGGAGGAAGGGATGTTGGTGTGTCGTAATTGCACGTGGGCCCTGTTGCTGCGACTGCTCGGGTTGCCGGCATGTCACGGAGCAACCGGTGCCCTAGATTTCGGAGATCACGCGATGATCGACGAGAGGAAGAGCGATATCCGCCAGTGTAGGAAGTGCAATGAGGCTGACTGATTGGTTGGGTGGAATAGTCGCAGAGCAACTGTTCTGGCCGGTTGCAAGCATACGACGCGGTTTTGGAAACGTGAGGGAGGCTGAAAGTGCGTATAAGTTTAAAAGAGTTCTGCTGTGGCCTGCTCCGCCAGTGAGTTGTTGCTGCCGACTGTAAGAGTCATGGGCGACATCGAATAACCGCTGCTCTGAGGTAATGGGGCCACGTGATCAGTAGAATGTTGATTGGAGTGACGGAGGACGAGAACCAAAACCTTTCTGGAAGAACATGAATGGGCGGTGTTGCTGCAAACCGTTTTGCTTGCGAATGACTTTTGATTAGCACTGCTTTGCCCGGGATAGTAAAGATTACTTTGAGTACAGTGGTGAACGAGTGAGGGGAAATGGAATGTGAGAATCTGTTAATCTATGATGCACTACTCTGGGAAATCACCTGAATGTTACTACTGCAAGTGTTTGGATTGAGGACAACAGAGCTAGTGCAGATGGCCTAGGGGTGGGGTAGGGTGGGGTGGAGTGGGGTGGGGTAGGGTGGGGTGGGGTGGGGTGGAGTGGGGTTACGAGGTTAGTAGAATGCAAAATAGCGGCGAGTTAAGACGGTATGCATAAAATGTATGCATGCCTTCCTGAGAGTCCATGTGCAAGTATCGATGCTACGAATGCGTGGTTGCAAGCGATGGTTGTACAGCAACCAATGTCCTGGAAAGGTTACGAACACGTGGTGAGTAGACCGGTGAACGAATGGGGATTGATGGAAATGGTTTAAGCCGCTACTAGGGCTGTGGGAAATCGTCAGAGAGTTGTTGATGCGACTAGTCGAGTCGCAAGTTGCAGTCGCTGAGCGACCCTCATAGAGAGGTTACGCGGAACACGTGGTCTATAGAACTCTGATCGTAGTAAGGGTGGAATCTATGAAGTATTAATGAGCCTTCCTGATAGAATAAGGTTGTATGCTGTTGCTTCGATGAGTAAGAAATAATGAGCAAATCAGTTTCAAGACGTACTGGTAGGCAGAATTGTCTGTGAAATGTTGAGGCAGCTTGTCTGGAAGCGAATAGTAGTTTAAACATGGTCTGAACCTTTACGAACTGGCAGAGAGGAAATCAAACAACGTGAGAACATATCGTGGTAAGGAGAAATTCTTACTTCTCATCAATACAGTAGTTCGTATTGTTTATGTTACGGTCAACAGTCAGAGAATGACATCTGCAACAGTAAACCTGACGCGACGATGAAAGTGATTAATCCACAGTGAATGCACGTGCTTGTAGATAATTATTTAACAAACGCAATAGTTTTGGAACCCCCCTCTATGTCTGCGTTACGTACAAGAGTTGCACTGTAGCGGCTTGCCTTACTAATACATAAAAATTGATGATCACTGTAACTTTGTGGGGAATGTGAAAAGCCGTTTAAGCATTGCTCTTGCTGTATGCAGTCGCGTGAGGGTTTTTTCTGCGACTGCTTGTGTCCCAGGCGACAACTGAACAATTTCTTCCCCTTCGCAGGCCCTCCATTTTGAGTAGAACTGTGAAATATAAAGGCTGTGCGAACACGTGCTTCTGGAGACGCCTTGAGGTGGTCGTTATATATGTGGATCTGTGGCAATGTTGCGAGCTACAATAGCAGAGTTAGTTAGGTAATGCCTTATTTTACGTGTCGAGACTCGGGCCATCAGGCCCACTCTTCCGTCTGACCACGCAAATTTCACTACGCTCCTTTCACCACCTAGCGGAGAAAGAAGTTATCTCGGGCGACGAAACAGGCGATTTGAATTTAGTTCAGAGGCTTCATTTAGGCTTGAGGATATTTTACATGCAGTAAATCTACTACATGGGACATCCGGCTTTACTTCCCCTCCGAAGGAAGGCGTACGAAGGATTTTTTCGCCCTTAAAAATCGCCTTTGATCTGGTTTGAACCCGCAGAGAAACCACTGTCACAGAAAGGTCGCCAACACGTGGTGCGTAAACTAATGGACGGACTAAGGAAGGATTGAACCAGCCTATTTGAACTTATTCTGCTGTGAACGGTGATGTGACAGTCGCTATTGCGTCTGCTTTGGTTGTGGGCGACAGTCGCAAACCAATCGCCGGCTTTCGGAGTCTCAACCAGGAGGTGAGTACGTTGAAATCATGAGATGTGAGTGAGATTGGGGAAGCAAAACAATGAATGAAGTTGGTGCCGTCAAGGCTTTTGCGAGTGCAAGAAAGGTGATTTGGTTTCAAAATACGAAGAACGATGCATGGAAACAGGTCTTTACCCGCTTTAACAAAGGAGAGAGATTGAATAAGGCCTATTGACTTCTCTCGGTCGTGTTGAGAACCGATTCCAATTCCTTTCGTGCTGAGTGCGCTTTTCGCTCAGCACCAGCCATTCTGAGGAGATCTGACGCATGCGAAGGATTAAGGGAGGATTGTGAGACCGTATGCACTAGAGGTTGGATTAAACAATATTCGCCGCCATGAAGGAGTAGTATTTGTTGAAAGAGATCACGAGGGGAAGAAAGTATGCACAACAATCGTAACCTAGCTTGGCAAGGTACACAAGTTACTGCCCAAAAAAGTATAACAGTAGTTACCATTCACAGGGATACAAAACCTATCGCAATTACTCCTATTAGAAGGGAAGGTTAGTACTGATATGAATGTATTGCAATAGTAAGTATGGCCCTTATGATGGTCTGGAATTTGCAATAACATATAGACAGTAGAAACTGAAACTCTTAAAGCTACAACACCGCGTATTTTCACGTGTTATTTGTAATAGTTACATCATGTAATAATATAACATGAGATGTACATGCAAAAATGTTTCCAACTCACAAAATTTAGCTCTCGCTGCGATTCGAACTCTTGTACTAAGGTGCAGCAAGCTATAAAAATACTCAATACGTAATTTACCGACAGTTAGAAAAAAAGTTGAACAGGTGCAACTGATGTTTTAAAAAGAAATTACTTGACATTATAATGTTAATCTAATGTTGAAGAACAAATTTCATTGAGAAAAAAATATCTTCAATATTTTTTTGTTAAGCAAGGAAGTTATATTTTCTAATTCCAAGTATTCAGAGATTTGAACTAAAATAGGACCTGCGTCATTTTTTTCATTCTTTGGTCTATTCAACAGAAAACTAATGAAAAAATTTGGAGTGGAAATTGAACGCGAAATCGTAAACAGATAAATACAATTACATCATTTAATGTTAGACTTACATAAGATGTAAGTGAATTTCTTTTAAGTGATACTTAGCATTCTTATTTCCCATAGCCAGGCACAGTTTCCTAATCAACTTATTGTAATCTTATTCCTTACAATGTACTTATTAATGTGCATTGTCTTTCTCATATAACTGAAAGTTTAAATCAATTAACTCTATCACCGTAGCACAAAACTGTCCTACGAGTCGCGTTACATTATGAAACATACAAAAATAACCATTTTATCTCTTCGTCACTCACTAGCAAATGGCCATTCAAGGCTCAACATCTTAGAAAGCCAGATCTTGTTTCGCCAGGCAATCCTGCTACGAAAGACAAACGTTTAGATAACGATTTATTTAGAAACTTCTTTTCTCTGTCTGCTTTAGAATAGAACGTTACTTCCTTTGGGCGCCATGCTGTGTCCGGAGAAATCTGCAGCAGGTGTAGTCCATCTGGTCTGTCTAGTGAAGGCATCGGAGAACCTGAACTAGTCAGCGCATCGTTCTTGGAACTTCTCTCAAAGATTCATTAAAAGTATTAAGTCAACAAGTTTAAATCACAGGAACACTTTTTGGCGACGATTTCTACTAACAGTTTACGCACAATACGGCCGTAAATACGATCTAAATTTTAATGTCACATGGCATATGTATCCTAGGGAAAATATGTCCTCTTAATGCGCGAAAAGTCCTTTATCTCCAGCGAACCATTTGTAAGTTACATAAACCAACTGAGAGTGTCAGATGTTAAAAGTTGTACTATGTCAAATGCGACAAAATATTAAATCAAAATAATGAGGCTGACATTTTAAACTGTAAATAGTTTGTATTTGGTGAACACAACTCTACGACAAAACAGTATAGGATTAAGTTAAGTATTATTTGTAAGTAATTCGTAGCGAACCATTTGTAAGTTTTATAAACCAGCTGGGAGTGTCAGATGTTAAAAGTTATACTATGCCAAATGCTACAAAATTTAAAACAATATAACCAGGCTGACATTTTAAACTGTAAATAGTTTGTATTTGATGAACACAACTCTGCGACAAAACAGTATAGGATTAAGTATTATTATTATTATTATTATTATTATTATTATTATTATTATTATTATTATTTACTACTACTAATAAGAAGCAGTAGAAGAAGAATACTTGCAATAACTCGAAAATTTTACTTTATAATCACAATCATAGCTGAGTCACTTTAAAACTTTACTCTCAATTGACCGACTATAAACATGTTTTTACTATTATTTTCTTTTTATTATATTAATCAAATAATTCGCTTCAAAAGCTTCAATAACGCAAAAAAAGTTAAGAATTTATTGATTCGGTTTTATGTCTTCTTTATTTTCTTATTTGCGTTGCCTCTTCAATCACGAGATAATTTCAGTCGTTAACGAGTTGGTTCACATCATTCATAGGCAACTTTTATGCGGGTCTGTCATTGTCCTTGTTTATATTAGTGTCCCCCGTACCTCAAGTAATTGCAATTCTCTTTGCGCATGGCATAAAAAATGGTAGTCTGGTTATCAGAATATCTTTGGTATTTGCTTCGGCAATTCAGACAAAGCAGTCTCTTGGGAAATGGTATCTGTTGTCTGTGTAATCTGCTGAGTGGAAGCTCTCAACTGTTTATATGTTCGAGTGAAAACGACTGAAACGTGGATGGTTTAAACATATTTTGAAAATGTTCTTAAGTTAAATAGATCATAAAATACGAAAAGATGTTAATGCTCATTGTAACAACAGATGCCACTTTAGGTATTAAATAGCAAAGTTACTCTCAAATGATTTCTTAAAGATAAGTTATATTAGACGCAGTGTTTAAAATAATTTTTAAATAAAGTATTTTCTTCTATTTCATATTCTTAGTCCCATCTTTCTCTTTCTGCAGCATCTCTATTGCTTTTGTTAATCATATATATTTATGTAAGATGAGATCTCACATTTTCTCTACACATAAATCTTATTCCAATAACTTTTGTTTAAATTGATTAAACAAGATTTTGGGGGTAGCCATTATATTTTCATGAATAGTAAATTAGAGTTTATGATTTACCTAAGACACACAAGCTGTTCCTCAGGGATGAAGAGTAAGTTACATTTTCATAAAAGACCCAAGATAAACATCTAATGAGAAATGAAATGTAATTGATTGTGATATTTTGGAAATTAAAAAGAAATCACAATATTCATTGATCTGAAACATTTAGAGAAAATGTTTTTCAATTGATTGATACCCTCAGGATGTTAGTTAGAATGAGAAAAATATACCTCGTTTGTGGTACCAAAGACCTTCCACAATTGGGCGCGACGTACACTGTTGAATCCGTCCGCCTGAGCCAAACGTGTCAACCGCCAGCATTTTCTTTGAATTGCGCGGCGCGGTGCCGATAAAGGCAGGCAATTAGCTGGCGGTGACCATGAAGGTGCTGCTGTGCAAGAGAGAGAGACAGAGTGAGAGTGAGTATGTATATCCATGGGTGAGTGTATATGTGCGTATACGCATGTGTAAGTACAAGTGTGTGTGTGCGTGTTTGTGTATTTCCGTGCATTTGTGTGCGAGTGTGTTTTGTGCGAGTGTTTGTGGGAGATGCGGGGCGCTGCGGTCATTATCGCTCTCAGCTGCGCGTGCCCCGTCCACGCTGCGCCCTCCATTCCTTGGCCCTTCCCCTGCGCCCGCCACGCCCACACAGCCCGGCCCTTGGCGCCGCCTTCTAGGTCACTAGGCACTCAGGCTTTTTCTCTCTCTCTCTCTCTCTCATACACACACACGCACACGCACACGCACACAAACACACACACACTGCAGAGGAAAAGTCACAGGAGGGGAAAATGTGGGGAAATAAATGACTATTTCGAGAGTTACTGTATAATCGCCCTTGTAACGGAAAAATAGGAATAGGAGTAGGAAAAAGTTCCTACTATACGTTATTTGCTGTCCTTTTATGAAATTCTTCCTATAATAGTTTGTGAAAATTATCCCTTGCTTAACATGTCAGATTGGCGAAAATACTAGAATCGTAATCTTAAACCTGTCAATAATGCCTTGAAAACACTGTATTTCGATGATTATTTGACTCGATTTAATCCGTGAAATCTCTCGCTCATCATTAATATTAGCGGCGATTTGTATTCATTATTGCCTGTGTGAGGGCAGGGGTCAAATGATGTCTTATAAAGCTTCTCAAAGTCAAAACATTTTCTCAGAAAACGAGCTCAAATTTCCGCGTTTTCAGAAACATTCAAACGACATTTTCTCAAAAAAAAAAAAAAAGAGTCCACATGTTTTCTTCAATCTTTTGTACGAATAGTGGTAAAGGCTGTAAGTAATATTATATTATCGTCAATTTGATTTACCTTAAAGAGTTTTTCAAAATTACACAAATGTAATTTTTTTTAAAAATATCTTACGTTGTTAATATTTTTATTACGACACTTTCTCCAAAAAAGTCTTCAAATTTTTCAACGAAAATTTGCGTAAAGGGCCAAGTTTTACTATTCTCTAATATTATTTAAGTCATATTTTAGTTGTGCTATTAGGGACCGAAAAATGTGAAAATACGATCTTTACGCAGCAATAGATGATAGCTAGGAAGAGGATGACACAAAAACGAAAAGTTAGCCCTGACTAAAAATATTATAAAACTAACTTGTACTAGATAATATATGGCATTTTATATCACCACAATTTATTTCTACTTTACATTGACTTTCAACGAGTCTTTCGACATGACAATTTACAGGGTGAGTCACGTAACTTTATCACCTTCTGTAACTTTTGAACGGTTGCAGTTATTGCAATGCAGTTTTCACGGAAGTGCATGATGGGAAATAGCTAGTTGATGTGTGTATTCATTTCTATATTATCACCTGTATTTTACGAGATTTTTGAGGTAACTTTGTTTCTTCAAATAGAACTATACATATTTTTTCAGTCAATCATGACAAGCCTAAAAAGACGAATCCAAAAATATACATATTGTCATATGTTAGATAAGCGTTTTTTTGAGTTATTTTGATTTTTGCCGCTGGAGTTTAACGGACATTTTGAATAGTCCACCACACAAGGTCACGCAGCGTTCCACCAGCACACGCGCGCCCGGGCAAGGGAAGGGATCTTATTTGAAGACACGAAACATATTCCAAATATTCACAAAACCATTGCATTATTTCTTGAACTGTGTTTTCCATCCTTCCGTATTTTCAGATTTTTGTCTTTCTTTGATTGAAGGATGGAAAACAAGGATTTGTCATAACTTCAACTCCATTTAATGGGGTTTCATAAGATACGTATTAATGGGATCTTGAAACAAAGCACAATAAGAATAAATAATAAAGACTGTACAAAAAATATTGCATATTTTGAGCAATTTCAATGTTAATAAGCATATAATAATAATGTAAGGATAGAAACAATCTGATTTCAATACATCCTACTTATGACAAATTCGTATTTTCAATCCCTAAGAAACACAATATATCTGAAAATGGGGCAGGATGGAACGCAGAGTTCAGGAAAAAATTCAACAGTTTTGTGAATATTTGGAATATGTTTCATATCTTCAAGTAATAAAATCCCTTCCCTTCCCCTGAGCCCGAGTTTGCAGGGGGGAGCGCTGCGTGACCTTGTGAGGCTGACAGTTACAATGAAAATATCCGTTAAACACTAGTCGCAAAAAATCAAAACTCCTAAAAATGCCTATCTAACAGATAAACAAGATATCTTTGGATTCGTCTTTTACGGCTTTGTCATAAGAGGACTGATATATATATCATATATTCATTTAGGTTATTATTATATATATTTATATATATATATATATATTATATTATATATAATATATATATAATATATAATATATATATCATATATATAATATATCTATATATATATATATATATTATATATATATATAGTATAATCCCATTTGAAAAACAAAGTTACTTCAAATTCTCCGTATTATTATGTATGTATAATAAACATTCCCTTTGAAAACTATAACACTTCTTAGACATATTATTATCCTTCAACCGATGTTTCCTTAACATTTTCACCAAGGTTTACATACATACTTATGCAGGTACGTTTTTAAATTAAATTGCAGGGTTAGCAAAAACAGAAAAACAATTGTGGAGAAAGAACAAGAAATATTTCGAAGAATTCGCAAGACTATACCCTTATTTTGTGGTTATTACATTTTGGAACACACAATTTTAGATATTTTTATGTACCAGGCGTCGGCTCCGATTCAATAACGTTACCTGAATAAAAACTACTCGTCGGTACGTACAGAAAATGACACAGAGGCGTCTCACCAAGAAAGATGAAAGAGCTAACGCGCGGACATCCGGAAGCATATTTCGACCAAGGGGGGCGTCGGTCCCCGTCACCATCACCGTCGTCACCCTCACCCTCATCCTTATCGTCACCGTAACCGTAACCGTAACCAGGGGGACGCTCCAGGCACAATAGCTATCGCATAGACCACAGGGTTCCGAGTGCGATCTCGCCCAATCCGTATAAAATTTGCATTTTGTAAAAAAAGGAGAAAAACCCTTTTCAGGTTTTCTCAGGGTTCTCCCGCCGCCCCCTTCCCCCCGATACGCTTCTCATTTCACCATTATTCACCTTATTTTCATTCTGCCATCATTTCTTCCTTGGATCGTCCCTTGTGGATCTCTGAACCAAAACGAGTGAGTCGCGCGTCGAGCGCGGCGCGAGGCTGCGGGTGCCCGGGCCGGCGCACTGCGCATGGGCGGGGCGAGGCGGGGCGGGGCAGGCGCTAAAAATACAGCGGGTGGCGCGCCTTGTCTTCGCGGGGCGGCGCCGGGAAGACAGGCGACGATTGTGGCAGGTGGTGGCGACGGAGGCGGGGGCGGGGTTGTGGCGGGGGCGGGGCGGGGGCGGGGGGCGGTGGTGGACCAGGCGTGGGCCGCGGAGATGGAGGCAGATGCACGGGTTTGAAGGGAGAGGTGGGAATGGGGGAGAAGAGGCGGGGATCGCAGAACACAGGTTCCAGAACCGTTCTTGGTGGGGCGTCGTAGGCTGGAAAGTCGAGTATGAACAGGCCGTGATGTAAGACTTGGAGTTAAAGAGGAGGGTATGGAAGAGGAGGGAGTGAAAAGGCGGGCTAGAATAGGAGGCTATGAAAGTGTCGAGGAGAAAAAAATCGGTGTTGGGAAGGATCGGGTATTGAGATGCGATTCCTGCAGAATCCGTGAATAGAGTATTAGTGAAATCACCAAAAATCGTTAGTGATGGAAGCAACGGCTACTTTCTGGGTTTTGATGGTAATGGGGCTTTGGTGCCAGCGAAATCTCTCACTGTAAAATTGTGAGGGACCTTAACACTGGATGTAATAATTGTGCTGATGCCGCAGTGATAACTGAGATCGTGATGACGTGACTCGTAGCAATAAATACGGCTGCCCGGAAAATGTCGTGGTTTGACAGCTGCAGATGTTGGCAGTGACTTTACAGTGGGGTGACAGAAGAGGATGTAGCTGACTTGTCTGACAACAGATGCTTTTACTAATATAAGTTTGAATTTTTCGATTATATTAATGTTCTCAGAGAAATGAAATAAACTCATATTGAAGATAGTGATTTTTGATGATGATCGATGTTTTGGGTACGTCAACTGCTACTGTCATTAGTCTCATATATGTGAAATGTTTTAACCCTTGAAGATGACAGTGTTCCTAACCAGTTGGATGATAAGACGCCGATGTACAGGTCGACTTGCGGGGAATTTCCCTCTCGAGATATCTCTCTCAGCGGGGCATCACCTCCGATGAGACAATCTTTAGTCTGCCAACTTGTCTTCTGACGTGTACTGTAATGCGCTGTATGCGTAAAAGTATTTGTCTAAGGGGAAAGGAGCAGAAAAAATCGTACGCTGCTCGTGATTCTCTTTTTAACTCCTCCGACATTCACCTGGCATTGAACGAATAAATGACGAAAAACGACCAGAAAGATCAAAGAATTCTCTTCTGGACAGTGGCTGAATTTACCTCAGTTATCTTGCTAGTATTGAAAATCCCCCATCGTCTGGTCTCGATCTTTAGAACTTCCCGGTCATAGTTCGTGCATAGATAGCGGCAATCCTGCGATAAGTGTTGAGAGAATAGCGAGTGTAGCGATAAGTGTTGAGAACTCAAGCGATAAATGTTGAGAGAATGTTGTTGAGAATGAGAAGCAGACTGATAAAGGCATTCACCCTCTCTGGAAAACGGAAATGAATTTGGCGACATACGAGACATGCTTCTGTAGAGCTCAGAAGGCAACCAGTGCCCTGCGTTACCCATTCCCTCTCACCGCCATTGCTCTGTCAAGAGGAGGGCGGTGGGGATGGCGGGCGTGGTGCAGGGGCTGGCGGCGGGCGACAAGTGGCGCATTCGCCCATTCTGCAGGCAGAAATAACTCGCTAATCTCCAGCCCGCGCGCGCCGCACCCCGCCCCACCCTAGGCCGCCCCGCCCCTCCCCGCCACGACTTGCCCCGCTTCGCCCCGCCACGCCACGCCACTCCCCGCCACGCCTCGCACCGCCCCGCTCCGCACCGCATCTCCCCGCAGCGCCCCGCCCCGCCCCGCCCCGCCCCGCCCAGACCGGCTCTGCCCCATCTCGCCCCACCCCGCCCCGCTCCGCCCTACCCCACCACACTCCACCCCGTTCCGCTCCGCCCTGCCACGCCTCGCCACGCCCCCCCACGCACCGCACCGCTCCGCACTGCATCTCCCCGCACCGCACCGCACCGCCCCGACCAGACCGGCTCTGCCCCATCTCACCCCGCTCCGCCCCGCCCTAGCCTACCCCACTCCACCCCGTCCCGCCCTGCCCCGCCCCGCCCCGCCCCAGCCCTGGGGCGACGACCTCTTGCCCACGCGCCGCTGGGGCTGTGCCCACCAACGTCGTGTCCAACGCGCGGACTCTGGAAACGGACCCAATGAACCAACCCGTGGTAGATTCTTGAGCTGTTTTGGCACAACGCTGCGCGCTCTCACCGCTTCCTTCCCTGCAGGATGTCCAAATTGCTCCGGCAGGTGGGATACAAAATTTGGAAGTTGTCATTGTAACCGTGGTCGCAACATTGAGATCCTCGCCGTCGTTTCTAATTGACGCGATCTTAAGACAGATCTATTGTCCCGCCATGGTTCGGCTTGCATTGCTGAGAATGCATTACCTAGCACCATTGAATGCTTATAGAGTTGTGAATACCTCCGAATTTTGGTACCTATAATCGCTGCTAGTCACCGACGTTCAGTACGCTATGTATCACAAACATTATGTATTTACCTCCAGCTGGCAGGGAGGTAATTGTTTACATTACCTTTTGTGAATAACTAAATACGATTTCCACATTACAGACAAGATATAAATTATAGTTACGAAAACAGATTAAGTATAATCATGTTAACTATGTTTATTGCATTGTTTTAGAAAAGCCTTTTTACCCTTCATAATGTTTAAGAGTCCCCATTTTTTTAAATTCTCAAGTAAATTTTGATTACGGATAAATACGACAAATGTATGTTATTTTTTAAAAAATGAATTTTCAAAGTTGAGAGAGTAATGAACTGTCACAGTCTCGGAAAGAACATTATATTCACATTTAATACATCAAATTACTGTGGAGAAAACTGGACTAAATATTACTCGGTAGATGATCATAAAAACAGAAATATTGCATACAAGAAATCTGCCGAACAAAAACAATTTTTTCGAAAAGTAGTATATACAATGCGCAAGAACAACAAAGAAAATACGCTCGAATAAAAAAACGCAGTAATAAATTAAATATTTTAACAAAAAGAGTCTTCACGAATATTACTTCTAATAAACGTACCGTACAATATTCATACAGTACAGTTCTGTACAAAACGCAAACACGCTGTTTCATTACTCAACACGTAAATAACATTTTTAAATCGTGGGCGGTCTCTTCCTGGGAGGCTTGCAATCGCACGACGTCAGCAGTGACGTAATCAGTGACGCATTGAGTACGACAATTCAAGCAGTATGCGCAGTTTGAGAATCACAATCAAATATTTGAATTTGCAATGAGTATTTCAACAATTTTATTGTTCTTAGATTGTTTCCGAGTTGCTGTGTATCTATCAAAACCATAAATACTTCATGTAGCCAGAGGCTACATATTTTTCTAGCAATTTCTGCGCGCATTGGAAATTAGTAATACAGATTTATTTTCAATTGGACGGTTACTTGCATTAAAATTTTCATTAACTTGAATGCAATATTAAACTGTGAAAATAATTATTTTACAAAATGCTTCAAGTAAAACATTTAAAGGTTGTAGAAAGGGTCATTAATATGTTTTCATTGCTCTCGGAAAAGGGTCATTTGAAAGGCAAGCTCAGTTTTGAAAATAACCTTCAGTGCCTTCTCAATTATGTCAATTACATAACTGTGTCCTAGGAGATCCGAAACTGTGCACAAGTTACAAAAAGCTCAACGCGGAAAACTGATCCGGACAAAGTTTGCAAGAAAAGGCTGAGGAATTGTATTTGAAATCACAAGTTTTCTTAGAAGTACTAAATTGTGGTGATTTTTTTTGGAAACTTTTACCTTTGATATCCAGTCATCCTTTTAACTAGGTATTTATCACGTGCTCCTTTTTTCGGAACTGCAGGATGTTAACGTTTAGAGAAGTATCAACTTTCTTCAAACCGATAAGTTAACTATGCTACCCTTTCAGTGACACAACCAGAATTCATCTCGCCCTACTTCAACTCGTGACGGACATAGACGTAAACTCATGCCGATGGTGAGGCAAATTGCTGAAGGCTGTGCACAGTGGTTCAGTACCAAAGAATCCGAAAAATAACCATATCAAAAGTAATTTGAATACAGTTTCAAGACATATTATTCGAAGTTTCGGGATCGTTGAAATGGAATATATTGCATTCTTTAGCGTGTTTTACTTTTTATTTGCATTATTTTTTCGTAATTTTTGAAATAATTACTTTGATAAAATGGTCAAATTCGGTGTCTCTCAGGATATCTATTTCAATATTAATTCATTTTTAATTCCTCCGAGCGAGGTTGATTTTTATCGTAATTCGATCTTTAAATGCTTATTGAAATTCGATGACTCCTAAAACTAAAACTAATACTAATAGAAGTCGTATTTAAACAGAGTCGTTCTTAATTATGAACTTACGGCAACAAATTAGTATACGAGTTGTGAATTTTAATCCAGCGTTAGTCATTGACATTTTCATATTTTTATTTTGGCTGGCCGGGAGGGGGGAGAGTAATCACCACGCGGTCCATTTAGGCATTTATACTTTCATTCATTTATAATTGCTCAGAAATGCTGTGCACTAGTTCTCTAATAGTTTATGGTCATAATAACAACAGAAATACACCTCTTGGTGAAAAATTTAAAAAGCGCGGTGGAAAATCATTATTGTTACCGCATGCATATGCCATTACAAATCTAAAACGTTTATGTTAAATGTTGATTTTTCGGCATCTTATGAGGCTTCTTCAGGTTTCATTATTCCCAAAACGCAATAACATTAAACTTCCTCCGTGATGATCACCAGCTGTTTAATGTGAAGCAAATTGTTAAGTGCAAAATATGCAATGTATAAAATTACGGAATAGTAGGAAAATTCAAGTTCCAAAACAGGTTTCATCCTACATTGTGAGCATGATGCTTACATGCAATTTTTAAGAAATAGTCAAGAAGAGCTTCCTGATAATTCTTGTAATAGGACGAGACTCTTCAAATTTTGCGTACCGTCTGCAGTGACTATCGCTCTGCGCGGATCAAAACGTTGATATGACCGTATCGATGATAACGGAATGAAAAGGAAAGACGTGCGCGGCCCGTGGTCCGTGATGCAGATTCATTATACTCCTGAAAGTAATTGGGAGAGTCCTAAGATCAGAGCAGACTAGGAATTCTGTCTTGGTAGGTGCTACAAACTCTCCCATGGTAAAAACATCGAGCAAATTTGTGACACCTTTCGGGATCCAACCCGCGACCTCCCAATTATTAGCACGCTCGAGCATCAAGGCGATGCCTTAACGCCCTCCGCAATAAGTATTTTAACACCATTCAATGCCATCTAGGAGCTCAAAATTGCTTGGTAGCGTAGGGCAAGAGACAGAAAACTGAAGAAGAAATCTAGGTGCTCGGGGCTAGGTTATGGAAAATTACCTTACGAGCGTTTTCAGGAGAGGCAATTGAAAGTTCATTTAATTTTGTAAATCAGGTGATCAAACTAAAAAGCGTATTTATTACATTAAAATATACTGCATACTCAAACATTACTATATGCAATACCGCATACACTACTTCGCCAGTGGCTTGATAATTTTCTTGCAGAAACGAAAAAGGAAAACTCTCATTACTGCTTGTGGAAAGGCTTGTCATTGTATACTCCCAAGCGTCAATTTCCAAGCGTCAATTTCCAAGCGTCAATTTCCAAGCGCCAATTTCCAAGCGTCAATTTCCAAGCGTCTACTGCCAAGCGTCTACTGCCAAGCGTCTACTCCCAAGCGTCTACTCCCAAGCGTGTACTCCCAAGCGTCTACTCCCAAGCGTCTACTCGCAAGCGTCTACTCGCCAGTGTCTACTCGCAAGCGTCTACTCGCAAGCGTCTACTCCCAATCGTCTGCCCCCAAACGTCTACCCCCAAACGTCTACCCCAATCGTCTACCCCCAAACGTCTACCCCCAAACGACTACTCCCAAGCGTCTACCCTCAAGAGCGACTCCTCCCAAGCCACGAGATTTGCCCTCCACCAGAGGCATTCCGGGCCACTGCGCGGCGCGGGCTGTTGCTCTTGGCTGGAGCCGCTCGCGCCAATTCCCCTAGCGCCCCGCCCCCCCTCCGCCCGCGCAGCGACGCCAGCGCCGCGCCACCTGAGCTGCGCGGGGTCTCCAGTGCGACGCCGCAGCTGCGCAGCGGCCGCGCGCAGAAATCGCTCGCCCACCCGCCCGCACGCGCGCAGCGAATCAGCGATGCAGCAAAGGCGCTCGTGCGCAGCAGTGTTCGTTGGCGTTGCGGTGTTTGCAAACTGATATCAAGTGCTCGAGTGGTTCCCGTCGTGATGTTTACGAACTGAAACTATTGTCGTTCTGTAGTCGCTCACATGTAGGCAATTTTAGTATTTTGAAATTATAGCTGGTGTTTTGTACATAAATTGAAATCAACATAGTAGTGAAGTTCGCGTTATCATGTTTGGAAACTGAAATCAACGTAGCACTGAAGTCGTTCGCGTCGTGATGTTTGGAAACTGAAATCGTTCTTGTGTCGTTCGAAATCGCTCTCTAAGAGTTGTACGTACGCAGAAATCGTTCGCTTTGTTGTTTGGGGAATGCATGTCCAATGCAGATTTCCTTTGCGTGTGATAATACTGACCTGAGATAAACTCAGCACTGAAGTCGATTGCACGTAGATAATCTCTCTCCGTTATTGGTTGTGCAGAAATCCTTGGTGAACTCTAGACTCTCGTTCTGATGGTGCAGACAAATTAATCAGTTGCGATTTGAAAGCATTTACGTACTAAGGCTATTCCCGGCTAAAATCGCGGTCACATCTGCGCATCCTTATATCTATTACGTAGCAGTTGTTGCCACAACCACTGGTATAGTCAAGTCGCTCACATTTTCAAGACCTTCGCATACCTAAGTTGTCCCGGGTACTGCAGTTGTTTGATCTAAGAAGCACATCTTTCACACACACTCGTCTGGCAACGTTCCCGCCTCCGCAACACCACATGTGCAACGTCTGGTCGTGGACGATTTCGTTTCAGAAGGTAACGCCCCCATTTCAGACAGGAAATGCTGACAGATTTTTAAGTACAGCGCGTCTTACTCGTTTGTGAGTGTTGCAACTGGCTGTGAATGAGTGAAGTATGTGTTACAAGTGGTGGAATGGAACGTATGTTGCGCGTGACAGTAGAGAAACATCGTTTTGCGTACACACGAAAGTGACGTCACTGGTGTCTAGACGAATCAACATGCGTCAGCCTTCACGTACTGCACAGGAACTGCACGAATAAATTCTTAGTTCTGCATTTTATTGCAATTTTTTTTAATTTACAGGGAAAGGTCGTACACAGGGTATACTTTAAAATAATTTACAATTAAAATATCAGTGTTACTGAAGATATGTTATTTAAAAACGTGTCTGTATAACTTATTTTACGTGTTTTTTTCAATTGTGTACAGTGCGATAACTTTCATCGTACAGTTATTATGACTCGAAAAATTGAGATAATGAATAAGGCACGGGTAAATTTGCGACATCTCGAAAATAATGTGAAAAATATTTAAATTTTTCTCAGAATTTTTTATAAAAATCAAAATAATTCATGCAGACTTTTACGTACCTTAACAATATAGTATTTTAAAACACAAACGACATTTCCCTTGAAACTTAAATACTACAAAATAAATATAATTGAAATGTGTGCGCGACTGCGTGCACATGCAGTGTTTCTAATTTGTGAACATTCTTTGTTTAACATTCAATAGAGAACTGTTTTTATTTTGCAATTTCAAAAATCTGAACATCGCTGAAACTGACTTATTGAACTTCGCTTATAATTACACATAATCACTTATTGAAAACATTAATCGTGTTTTCCTTTTGCAATTCTCGAACTGAGTTTTCTAAACCACTTGATACAATAATTGTTTCGTGCTTCCGGGCGCATCAACTGCTACGGTAATTATACCTGTAAGTGTAGTGTATGTTTTAACATGGGACGTAGCGATGTTCTTCCCTCTCTGAATGGCGAGGTCGTGTGCCAACCTATACCTCGGCTTGCAGTGGTTTTCCATATCCAGATATCTCTCACATGCAGGACACCGCCACAGCCAGCAAAAGATCTAACCTCCACCTGCCCTCTCCTAACCCTCTCCCGGCATGTGTGATAGTATAGTGAATATTAGTGCGTGTGTGTGAGTAAGTGGTGAGGAGAGGACAAGGGAGAGGAAGGAAAAATTGCGCATGGTTCGTGGTCATTTTGTGAGGGTACTTCTCCGGCATTCGCCTGGTGTTGATCGGAGAAATTAAGGAAATCTACCGATCAGGGAAGTCGTCCGCTAGAATTATCCTCCATACGTCTTTAGCTATCTAGCTGGTGTCGAAACTCCTGCCATCCTCGGGAGTAGAACCTTAGAACCTCCCTGTGAGAGTCAGTGCAGTGGCATCACTTGGTGCTCTGAGCCACCTCAGCCTGTGTATAAACTTGAATCTTTATTTTTGTATAACGTAAATATGTTTTAAATGACCGGTGGGGGTCTAGTGCTTAATAAAGCAATACAGTGTGAATCCCTTTCGTGTATCCACAGTTGCATCGGCCGATGTCTTGTGTGTCTGACGTGTTGTGCTGTGTGTTCCAGGCCCTGCACGCCCCCAAGGCGCCGCCGCAGCAGAAGCCCTCAGAGCCAGCGCACGCACCGCTCCTACGCGCCTCCGAGGTAGACGCACGCAGGTGAGCCATTTCCCCCTCCCCCTACTCACACATGTAAGTGAAGACAGATGTAAATATGCACCAACGGGACGAAAAATTGAAACTCAAAATGAACGAAAAAATTACAAAGTGATGGTTGAAAGAGTGTATGGGCAATGAATTAAATAAATTAATTTTTGATGAATTAAATTATTGAACTGTACATAATGGAATGAATAACTGAATAATTTAATAAGCCATTTATTGAATGAGGAAGTCATGCTTTGTTCATGAATAAAAGAATTAATATTAATTCATGTGTAGAATACATACAAAATGAGCAGTACCTATTCTTTAGTGAAAAAGTATTAATCATAAAAAATATGATTTACAGATAATCATATTTATCAGAAATAGGGTATCTTAAGTCCATTAAAATCGTTTCTGCCAAATTGTCACCTTGGTTAATGGCTTTATTTAAAAGACATAACTTTGCATTAATATTGTGTAACTTCGCGTTCTGAAATATTAATACAATACTTTGCCTGTCACTACAAAACAGAACATTCAACGACTTCGACTTTTTTGATTCAAATATATGATAGAATAATACAAATTAAAATTTTATTTTTTTATTCAAGTAAAATTAAATTCTTAGTAACTTCTTAACTTGCACAATTAATAAATCTACTGAGAATATTTTGAGAACAATCATATGGGAGCTAAAATGAGACGTTCTGCGGATCTCGTTTGACAGACTTTTACGATATTTCGATTTCTCTTTCTTTCATAATTTTATTAATTAAATTAGGAATAATATATGTTAAAAATTAACAACAATCCTAAAATCGTGTTAGGGGAAAAATTAACAAAAGTTAAGTTAGACGAATTTAGTTACAAACCAACGTATCGGAATCTAAGTTATAAAATTAATTGATATTGAATGATATATTGATTGAATTGTGGTACACGAATATCCTCTCCCCAGTCGTTCTCACTGGCATATCATATTTTTTTGAAGGAATAGAATGAAAAATAAATTTCAAAGCATTCATTTTATTAACGAGACTAATAGTTAACCGATTTATTTCCTAATACTCCAAAGAGACTCTTGTTTACTACCCAATGCTGGAATAAAATATTTCTCTACTCCCACTATTTTGCTGTTTTCTGAGATATTATATCTTTTGTCTCTGAAGTCTGTCTCCTTTGTCCTATAAAAATATGAATTATTTACCGAAGGAAGTGGCTATGGGCGTAGCGCGCTGACTTCGCATCCGGCAGGCCCGGGTTCAATCGCCGTGCCGGCCATCCTGACCGGGGCTTTCGTGGTTTCCCTCGGACATCCAGTTTAACACTGGGATAGTTCCACGGAAAGATCACGACCGCAAAACCGGCATCACTCGTTAACTAAGTGAATTCACGAAGGTTAAGTGAATTCGAGGCATCGCGGACTCCTGGTTGTGTGACCGACTAGGAACTCTGAGATCTAACAGAGTAAAGGCCAAATTCCCATTACAGGTCATACGAATGGCTAAATACAAATACAAAATGTATTTGGAAAGAAGTGTAGAGAAAGAGCCATCTTCTTAGAATTATGTTGTTGCTGTTGTCGACGATAACTTATCGATACGTTTTGTGTTAAACTTGGCGATGCGAGATCTCCGTTGAAGCAAATAAGGGTCTTGCTTAGTTTGATGGATTGGGAGAGTGTTCAACATTTTCCTACACAGGACTTAATATATAAACGATATATTTTATTGAAAATATGCTTTTATTTTCCCATACAATTCAAAAAATTTTCCTAGTACTCATTTTTTATTTCCTTCTGAATCAAGTGAACACTTATAATATTGTCTCAGAATCAGGGTCAGATCCTATGATTTGGTAACAACATATATTGTGTGACAATTGTCCCATTGACTACGAAAGTACGAGGCAATTCTATTTAAATTGCTGTTGATAAATAATTACTTAGCTTTGCTTTTCGTTCGTCTAGGTTCTTTTGCATTACTGCAATGTGTTGAAATAAGTTTCGCATTTCCGCATCCCAGGGCACAACACTTCCCTGTTCCACCTTTATCCTGCAAATCATCTCCTTTGTGTGGTTTCCATCTCATTCCAAAACAAAATGTCTCCAAAAATACAGCGAGCAGTCTGAATGGCCTACATTGAGCTGTGGCCTCCGGGGGCAGGCGGACTGGGAGGAGGAAGTGCAGCACGCTCTGGCGGCCGTCTGGGGAAGCGCCCACGGCGGGAGTGCGCATGCGCCGGTGGAGCCGGAAATAGCGCTGAGGCGCGGGAGCTCGCGCCGCCGCCCACGCCGCCCCCGGGCACGCACGCACCCACGCTCGCCTTACTGCTTTCACTTGCTCGTGGGCAAGGGATCGGCTGTATTCTGTCCCGATGGGACCCAAGTGGAACTCAAGACCGGGCTGTCCCGAGGGAACCCAAGGACAAATAAAATTACAGTTAGTGTATTCAAGATGTGCAAGTAACAAAATGCGCGGGTCCCGCATGGCAAACCCGGCGATTCAAACAAAATAAAACAGCTTTTTTATCAATATATAAATTAACATAATACTGGGAGAAAAATAAATATATTGTAGAGCCCCACAAAGGGTGTCGCCCTCCTACTCGATTTGAAGAGTTTATACTGTAAAATATTTTCACGATCAGGAAAAAGAGCTAGACTTATGGTCTGATCATCGTCACTGATAAAGACATTAGGTTATTCTTATTACGTACATAATTTATTGCTAAAGATGTTATAAGTTGGTTTCTTTCAAAATTTTCTCCGGTTCGCAACGAGCTTCCTAAGGAACGGATCTAGAGACTATCGGTTCCTCTACAATACTTTGCGCAAAATGTGGGCTGTTTCAAATAAAGTAATGTCTTGCGCTTCCCAGTCTTTTGATTTCCCTGGGAATTTAGCCAGGTTCTTACACAAATTTTGGGGGGGAAAATCCCAGAGCTTAGATACCTATCGGTTTGACCTGTGCTTTTACGCCCCACATTCAGCTGATCTCGATTTCCAAACTCTTGAATTTAAGATATTATTATCTTCTCTTTTTTCTCGTTTTTTGTCGTGGTTTGAGGGGCCTCTAGGCTTACCACATTCCTAGCTTTACATATTGAGTACTGCGTGAACAATCCAGCAAGTTTCAAGAATGACTGACTTCTGAACTTTTGGAATAATGTTGTGAGGAAGAAGACATACTTTTTCCAAAAAACACTCTAGATTTTTGTTAACAAGGCCTGTTACTATTATTACAGTTGGTATAATCTCAACAGACTCAAGTTTCTATATATTTCTCGATATTATATTGATAGGGGAATATATTTTGAGATTTTTTCTGTTTCTGCTTTATTGTTGTGATCTGCAGGATTTGTAACAACAATGATGAATGCTTTCTTCTCCTCTACGTTATGTAGTAGAATGGCTGATTTATTTGCCGAAATCGTTTTATCAGTATGTATTGGAAGGTCGTAATACATGACACCCAACTACATAGCTGGCGTTGAAAATCCTATGACCATCGGGACGGGAATTGGGATTTCTGGTTTACGATGTGGTGGACTCGTAATCATATTCCTAGCAAGGATTGTGCTCTTCAATTACGTGATCGTTGATGACATTTTACGCTAAGCTCTGCAAACATTTTAATAAATGAAAGAATTTCTCGCGAGTATTGGTTTGTTTTGTTTCTTGGTTTGGACATGGTTATCAAGAATTCAATTGTTAAAAAGTTCTCAAGTTTGGGCATGCATTCGCTATGACACAGTCTTGGAGAAAGATTTACTTGTCCGAACCAACGTTCAAGCAATAATTTCGGCCGATATTTCACAACTGCAGGGGCGGAATATGCAGCGAAGACGCGCTTAATACTTGAGAGTATGGCGGGTTGCGTAAAGCTTGTGCTCAGGGGCGCTTGAGTACGCAAAAAAGCATAAAATCACGAATGCGCGTCTATGTGCGACAGACATATGCACATTGTCATTGTACTATGTCTACATTCTTTGCGCTGGTGCAAGCAAAAGTTTGGATTTGGAGTTGGCACAATCGGATGAACTGTACGGCAACGCATTAAATACGAACAAACATTGATTCTTCTACATTCGGTATGTTCCTTTAAAAGTTCGAGCTGGGGAAAAGGGATCCATTTACCCACCACGGACGTGTACTGCACTGCGGGAACGTCTTATTTGGTTCCACTCTTGGCGCTCCAAGTACTGTCATCTAATTTCGAGTTCGTACTTGGCTGAGCAAAAAATATAAACTTTTTTTATTCTTAAACTTGCTTAATCAATTAAAAATTGCAGGTGTGGAGAATATATAGTTTCATGACAGTAAGTTTGGAAGAGACTCTTGAAATATCATTCCAATAAATCTAAACCTTTAGGTTGTGAGTAAATAATGCAAAGGGTATTGGAATACATCTTTTATTTATAAACATTGATATTTCCCTTTTGGAGACTAAATATCGAGAGATCTTATGGTAAGGGAAAGAACACTCTGACAGCACGGATTACAGGACGAGATGTAACATGTGTGTTTTTTCGGACTTCATGAAGAGCGAACGTTAGATCATGATCCGTTTATTCTGCAACCTGAGGTCGTATTACAGTGTGCTATTTCTGCCACACCATCCTACACATCCAGAGCTCTTTCTACAGTCCCGAAACAACTACCTCCACCCGCACCAGTTGCGTTTGCTACCGCAGGCGCGGAACCCATCAAACTCATCACTAGCCCGCTGCCAGGCGCAGGGCGACAGGCGTAAATAACTTGGCGGAGGCGGCGGAGGAGGCGCCGGTGGCAAGGGGTGGAGGGTATTGAGCAGAAGTAAGGGGCCAAGGCAGGGGATGTTCCGCATGATGGGGTGTCCCCTTGATGGGAAGTCCGCATGATAGGATGTCGTCACGTGAGGATGTCCACACGATGGGATGTCGACATGATGGGGTGTCCGGATGATGAAATGTCGGGATCTCAGAATGACCAGACGACTGAAGCAGCAGTGTCGACTTGTTTTATCAAATTTAGCTTGCCGTGAATACAAATAATATTCTTATAATTGACACAATCTATAATATTCATATATTTGACTAATTTAAGATGTTTAATTAAACACCGTCCACGCACAGACTGTTTCTATATTTTTGTTACATTTACCGTCTACTTTCTTAAATTATCCGATCGTAGACCAGTTTTTTAATTTTACATTATATGTATTTTCTCTAAAATATTTTGGGAGTAGTTTTGGTCAAACTCTTTGGAAACTTTCTACTTGTTTTGTAAGTGTGTAACTTTTAAAAATATTTAGTTGTAATGGCGAATTTTAGCACTTTTAAGATCGACCCAAACCAATATTTTGTCCTCTTAGAATCACGATTACTTATTTTAAATTAATTAAAGTATACTTTGCAAATGATTAGATAAATTTGTGAATTTTATCCAGGTATGGTTTATTATCCATTCATGCATTTGGACTTATCTTATTAGTAGTTGTTTTTTAAATAACTCCATTGTCCAGCTGACGTCATTCCTCTATTGACCACATTCAACTGCACGCGAGGAAACATAGTTTCATGGTCACCCTTGATCCATAACATTCGAATCGATTAGATAATTTCCATCTACCTAATAGTCTACTCTAGGGAGAAGAATTATGCATTAAATCTCTTACGAAATTCATTTTTCTCTCTTACTTCCGAACTCTTGAATTATTTTGTGCAAGTGTTGTTTTTTCTGCGAGTGCATTCAACAATAAAAGGAAATTATTTATTTCCTAGCTCGTCTTCATCAAGAAGACATTTTTTAAAATCTGATATAGACTGATGGATATAGTGGAGACTTGAATTTTAGTTCTGTATTGCATTATTTTATGTTGAATCTATGGGTGTGATTTCTGTTATAATTGATTTTGCTACGTTGCTGTTAAACTTCAAGATCCGCGTAATAGAGACCCATTACTCTCTTCAAGATTCAAATTTTGATCTTCGTTGTTAGAGAAAAATGAATTGCTTGCAATAGCATCCTTTTGAGAACTCTTAACACACTATCTCTGTGGATTAAAAGATTTAGTGAGATGTGAAATACGATGTTAAAACGAGAATGAACGTATTTCGTCGATGAGAACTTTGATCTTCCAGGACGACTGATAGCATATAAAACATTACGACACAAATGTTTGTCCACAATTATTTATTTAGTGATGTATGCACTCAAAATAAATTTAAAGAATGCCATTGGGAGATCAAATCGTCATTCAGATTTCACGAATGTAAAAAAAGGACTGTCCACACGTTCGAACTGGGAACATTTCTCACAACGAACATTAACATAATCCATGACTCTGGCAAAGTTAAAAATATTTAAAAAATTAAACAATAAAAAATAAAGAAGTGAACGAGTTAATAGTGGAATTCAATATTAACGTGCTTTTGATTATTTTTTTACTTCTCCGAGTTCCTTCACGCAGAGTGGAATACAGATTGAGTAGTAATACTCTGCAAAGAGAAAACATGCATTAACACCTTTTAATAATAGGATTGCAGTCTAAAAGTTAATCTTCTTTTAATCAAGATTATCAAATAGAAACTTAAAAGAACGCTGTACTTCAGTGTCATTTCAAGTTATGTCACTAGCTCGCAGGAGGAATTTGGAACTTTTTTTCTACTTTCCAATGCCATTTGCTCCTGATCAAATAAAACAAAAAAGTTCAAAACAAATTCTTCCTCCTCCATCTCATGTGTATTTTGCTCCTAATATGTGTATGTGCTCCATGCTTGGACGTCGCTTGCCAGTCCATTATTCAGATTCTCGTGGGCGGCAGCTCCATTAGCTGCCAAAGCGACAGTGCGCTGATGGCAATCGCGTGTGGCGGGAGCCGGAGGTGGTGAGCGGTCGATGGCGTGTTGCAGGGCCCGTAGCAGCGACAGTCCGCAAGGCGGCGCCGGCAGCCAGGACACGCGCAGCGCGATGGAGGTGACCCCTGCTGGAGGAGTCATTTCGCGGGAGGAGTCCTCCAGCCACGAGGCTTCCTCCTCAGAGGTAACGCGCAACCACATTTTTCCCATTACCTTATCTACTCTTCACCACACCTTCTTATAACCTTAACTACTCTTCACCACACCTTCTTATTACCGTAACTACTCTTCACCACACCTTCTTATTACCTTATCTACTCTTCACCACACCTCATTATCTTCTCTTCACCACACCTTCTTATATCTTATCTACTCTTCACCACACCTTCTTATTACCTTATCTACTCTTCACCACACCTTCTTTAATCCATGTGTTTTGATACCGAATGTTTTTCAATATATTGTAATTCATTCATTCTAGTAAATTGCACGTTCTTAATTAATGAATAATTTAACCATTATTTATTAATAAGATTTCGCGATTGAAATGTAAACAAGTGTCGTGTCGTAAGTAATGTTGCCAATGTTTCGAAATAATGCAAAGTTGGAGAGACCCTGTCATATCCAACTGCTGTCGCTCCTTCACTCGGCCCCGACACAATCTCCCTCACTTTGCATGAGACCCATCATACATTTCCAAGTCAGCCCTCGTCGAGTCCTCACCCTCGTCAGACCTCTGTCAGTCCTAACCGATCATTTCGTGATTAACTGAACGTAACCTATCAGTGGAAACGTCGCGAACATTGGCAACATTACATACGCTCGCACGACGTCTCCCGTCTCAACACATAGTGGAAAGAGATGGGTGAGCTACACCGGCGCACCGATATTTACTCGTTCTGCACAGCACCAGATTGCGTCACGAACCACGTGACTACAGTACGGGCACTTCGTTTGAAAAGCCAGACCAAACACCGCCATATTGCATGGCGCGAGAAGTATTGAGAAACATTTCGAAAATGGCTTAATGTGCCAATTTTCAACGGTTACCAAAGAAAAATAACACGACGGTGTACAAGACACATGACGTTTTCTAAAAAAATGCTTCATGTATCTGTTTCAATGACTTGTAAGAAGGTGATAATTTTGGTATGTATCTGAATTTAAAATTCGCGCTACTATTGTGACGCAAACTGGTGCCTGCAGCTCATTGGCTAAAGTCGGATGCGGTGAGCAGTATACTGCGATTTTCGTAACTTTGTCTCTGACAGGAATCAGCTGTTTCGCTGCCATCCAGTTGCAGCCATTAAGCTCCCGATTGGATGAAACCGTGAACAGCTGATTTCTGTCAGGGACAAAGCTACGAAAATCGCAGTATAGCTCCCCCGTCTGATTGCCTCCCGCCCCCCCCCCAACCCCGCGTGACGGCTGTCGCAGGTGACGAAGGAAGTGGCGGGGCGGCTGGTGCACGAGAAGAGCAGCTCGGAGGTGCAGAGCGAGAGCTCGCACGAGGTGCGCGCCAGCCAGAACACGCGCGTGGACGCGAGCAGCCGCTCGGTGGTGCAGAGCTCCACGGTGGTGCAGCAGAGCTCCTTCAGCTCGTCCAGCGTGATGGAGTCGGTGAGCAGCAGCAGCATCTCGTCCAGCGAGAGCCTGCTCTCCGCCTCCTCCGCCGCCGCCAAGGCGCTGGAGGAGGTCAAGCGGCTAGAGCTCAACTTCTAGGCGCGCTCGCCCGTCAAGGCCCCGCCCCCGCAGCTGCCCCTCCGCGCGCCCGCCCGCCCGCCCGCCGCCTGCTGCGGCGACGCTTCGCGCGCGCCGCCAAGCGATTCACGCAATTCACGCAATGACGCCCTCCCGAGCCATTCTAAATTCATCTACGGAATTTATGTTAATGGGATTTATTACAGAAAGTTATTTTGCAACGCTGTACACTCTGGAAAAGTATGTTTCCTTCAGCTTAAGAGAATCGTGAACAAATTAGACCAATGACGCCCTCCCAAGTCACTCTAAATTCGTATCCGGATTCGAGGGTGAACTTATGTTAATGAGATTTAGAGAATTAAATATTACTACTGCTAAATTTATTACAAAAAGTTATTTTGCTACGTTGCAAATTCAGGAAGTTTATTCTTCTCTCAGCTGAAGAGAAGCGTGGCGAATGACGCCCTCCCAAGTCACTCCAAATTCCAGAGAGAATTTATGTTAATGGGATTTATAGACTTCAATATTACAACTGTCAGATTTATTACAGAAACTTATTTTCTTACGTTGCAAATTAACAAAGTCTATTTTCCCTCAGCTTAAGAGAAGCGTGTTCAAATTACCGCAATGACAGCCCTATAAAAGTACGTAAATATTTTCCGAATTCACCAGGAAATTCAAAAAGAAATTAATATTTCCATGATCAACATTATAGACATGAAATGTATAAAATAAAATTGTTTTCCATATTCATTACTTTTTTCCAAATTCATCTTGGGAAAAATTTAAGTCATTCATTCAATTCATCTTGGGATAATATTGATAAAAAATCATGATCATATAAATATAAAGTCAAAAATTATAACTGAGAAAAGTTGGTCACAAAGCGTCAGTAAATAATTCATAATTGCATAAATAATTTCATCAATGTGCCAAAAAATCGACGATAATCCTGAATTAGACTAGTTTAATTTCATTCTCAATTAAAATTAGTATTTCTTCTATTAATCTTGCTAATCATATTTATTTCAAATAATATATATTTAACTTCTTGCTTCTTAATTATTTACTTTATTTGCCCTTTATACATTTTCAAATTACATTCCAAAGTTATATGTGAAATTTGGCAGCTATATCGTAATTCTTTTAGTCTAATTTAATCTTGCGCTGGCGCAATGGTGGGTTAAAACGAAAAAGAATTTCGAAATAGTTTCCAAATTATAAAAAGACAGCAGTCACTAGATTGCCAAACGAATTTATAAGTTTTATCTTCTTGTAATAGGGTTATTTTTTCACCGCTACATCGTGCACATGCCGATGTGACGGATCACGTCGATTTTGGCTACAATGATTGCATCGAACAGCTTTAATGCAAAGTGAAACAATTTCATTTTATTACTCTAAAATCAAATTTCACTCAAAGACGAAAATGATTAACAACAGCTTATAATTATGACATTGAAGCAGCTGACGGGGGAAATTTATAATTGCCTTTGCTAATAATAGTATATTCCGTTCTTATATTGTTTTCCTTCGAAGAAATTCAAACCACAACCACTGCGAGAGGGTGCGGCTGGGGGCGGCCGGTTAGTGCAGAGTACTGAACCCGAAATCCCGAATTACTTTTTATGTGCTTGAATTGCTGTATATTCCGCTACCTCCAACTATTTTTTTCCTGAATACTTTGCTCAAGGTCCTCTCATGGATCCAATAATTCCGTATTCGTGCTCTTTTAACGAGCGAGACTTCTAGTTTAGAAGCTTGTAGTCGTAGACGAATATAGGATTGTTGTCCATACAAGATATCCGAAGCTCCAGAATATTTTTATGCTATGTGCCAAATACTCCACATTTTTGACTCAGGATTAGTTCAGGATGTTTCCAAGTAGCAACAGGGTAGTATATCTTTTCTACTTTTGCCTCTTCATGCATAAGATTTTTGTACTTTCGTATCCAGAGCTTCTAGAAGTACTGAGAAAGCATTTTTTTACTGGGCAAGCAACGTTTAGTTTAATTGTTTTTTTAAAATCAAATGTGATATGTCTGTAGGCATAAGCGAAGTATTGGTTATTTCTAATTTTTTAATGAAAGATCTCCGAGATTTTTTGCTCTCGAATTTTTTGTCATGTGATGTCCCAAAAGACTTCAACAAAAGACACCTCTGTGATCGTCCTGTAACATTAACTTTAGTATATTCTCAAATACTAGAAGAACATTTCCATGTTAAAGAGTTGCAAACTATGTTAGTTGTTATTTTCTACGGAACTGGAGCTCTATTACTTTTACGACTCTCAGATATTGTTTGTTCTTGTAAGGTTGGCCTATTTCTATTTCAATTTTTCTGCATTTATTTTGGATCTTTTGTTTCAACCCTTCTTATTATTTTGTAGAATTTACGTGCCGTCTTCCAACTTTTTTCATCGTCTTTGGCCTACTTCTTACACTGAACAAACTTAATATTTGAGATAGCGTTCACTTTTTGGATTGTTATATACCCCTTTGGTTTGTGAACAAAAAAAATCTAAATTTTAGATTAATTTATTTTAGACTTTAATTCGCATATAAATGTGAAATTGTTATATACATGCATGTTTTACAAATGTTTCCATTACGCAAAATAAAGTATTGTTCAAAAATGCTGGTGTTTTTACAAAGAAAATGGTTCTTAATGTTTAGCTTCAACGTGTTTTGGGAGTAATTCAAAATGAATAGAAATTATTGAAATCAGTTGAATTTAAGTGTGTTAATAATGGCATTTAATATTGACATGTAAATGGAAAAATTAAATGATAAATAAAAAATGTATAAATCTTACAGGAAATGAATAACTATTTAAAATAAAATACTTAATAAACTCTAATCCAGCATTTAATGCCATTAAGCCCAGTTCTATAACATAATTTGCAACTCTCATGTAGGGGTAAATTATGTCACTTATCTATGAAGAAAGCTCCTAGGAACAAAATTATAGTCACCTTACATTTTTGTTTGTTCAATTGAACACTTCCGAAACATTTTGAAGCTAACTAAATACCTAACTTTCTATTATCCACCTACTATGATCCTAAAGTTTACATGCTGAAAATAAGGTAAATATTTAATAGGAAATAGGTGTCCATCAGAATGAGATCCATTAACATTAAATAGCTTTATTGCATCTAAATAACCCAATGATTACAATAATTGTTATTTTTTAAATAAATCAACGTTCACGCATTTTCAATTACTTTAGTGATCATGAAAATCATACAAATTAATTATTGTTATTTCAAATTTACGTTGTTCGATAATAAATTAATTTAATTGAAATTCCTTCTTTTTATAGAGAAAGAAAAAAATTTCACTTGCATCCAAGTTTTTAACAAATCATTCTCACAATTCTCTACTCAATTTACAAATGAACAGTCTTTTTAGTTCAAGACTTTACAAATTTAAAGATTCAGTAAAAAAATTTTTATAAATTTTGTGTTAGCAATAGGTAATATAAGACAACACATCATAATTGTAGTTGTGATTTACTATTCATTATTATTAATATACAATTGAATATACGATTGAACATTACACTATTTAAATTTGGAGAAGGCAACAATACTGAAGGAAAAGTATTGGCTGGAAAAGGTGATCGGTTTTATATTGCTGAATTTCGTAAGCACGGGGACTGTTAGTAATAAATTAGTAATAATAAATTGCACAGAATTTAATTAACTATTTCTACTTCTTACAAATGATTCATAATCGTATGAACTTAAAAAAATTGTGAATTTCTGGGTCGAAGAAGGCATAAGGTTTACGTATCTTGCGATGAATGAATATACAATATACACAGTAAAAGAGAAAAATTGTCAGTACACACCGCTACGTCAAAGAATTCATGATGCTATCCTATCACAGTATAAAAAGACATAACTCTTGGCTTCAGTAGTAATTTTAATAAAACGTAACCAACATACGTTAATTGCTATTTATAGATGTAATTTAATAGTTATGTAATTTTAGTTTTGCACAACTGAGAAAAGAAATGCATTTTTCGAGATAAAACAATTGTATAAAGGTTATTCACTAAAAGCCATTCACTTAAATACGCAATACATTTAAAGCAACATGTATATAAAAATAAATATTATCCCAGAGCATACAATATAAAGCGCAATAAAAAAATTTCCAAAGAAGGTAATGAATTCACATTCTTAATCTAATTGAAGAAAAAAAATACTTCCATGAAGTAATAAAATTATTTCTCCCATCCAAAATAAGAGTTTTGAAATGTGAATTAGTTGTAAAGCGATACAATAGAAAATAATTAATCTCGTCAATTTCTAACATACTGGCTTACAGATTTTAAACATGCCTAAGTTACGTTTATATGTTTCACGAGCTATAATAAGTGTTCATTAGGGCTTTGCTTGATCACCGATTGGGAATAAGCGTACACGCCCTGAAGAAATAGAAACATGACAGACAAGTAAAAAAGTAAACGTTTGGTTGTCACTTAAGAAATCGAAATTACATGAACAAGTTTCTCAAGATTTAAAATAGCAATTAATGATATAAACAAATTTGACTTGGAAGATAATTTTAAACGCAAAACTAGAGTGTATATATATATAAATATGACTATATATATATATAAATATGACTATATATATAAATATGACTATATATATAAATATGACTATATATATATATGAAAAAATATGTATAGTTCTATTTGAAAAAACAAAGTTACCTAAAAAATCTCGTAAAATACAAGTGATAAAAGAGAAATCAATACACATATCAATTAGTCCCATTCCCTCATTCACTTCCGTGAAAACTGCATTGCAATAACTTCAACCGTTCAAAAGTTACAGGAGGTGCTAAAGTTACGTGACTCACCCTGTATGTATGTATGTATATATGTATGTATGTATATATATATCAGGTTTCTCTTCACACAAAATACGTAGAGAGCTTCTAATCACAAACGATCCACCACTATTTGTAATTATCTTTCTTCAGTTTCATTATGAGAATATCCGCGGATTTATCTAGTCGCCAGTACTCGCATTGACAGATGTGACCAAACATTATCTCTCTCTCTCTCAAAACACCTTTCCTGAGTGTCTGCAATGTTACATCAAAAGGAATTTATAATTTCCGTCCCTCCCCTTCCCCGTAATTAACAATTTTGCAAACATTTCTAGTAAAGCCCAGTCCTATTGAGATAATAATAGACGAACGACTTCACCACTAAGCTCTATTATACTTGTACTCTGGATACTTGGAATCTGTGTATTGAACGAGGCGGATAAAATAAGACCACTAGAGAATAGCTGCAATGAGGTGCACTTGGCAACGGGAGAAAACGAGATAGTTCGGCGTAGCTTTCCTCGCATAGCACCCATTGGGAGACTTAAGCCTAGGTAATTAACAGAATTAAAAATACAAATTACCTACATTATTAACACTTGAATAAATTCCTACGTCTACGTATAGCTATTATCAGCATCTTAAGTAACGTATTCAATGTTAAAATTATAACTATATTTACATTATTCTATTGTAATTTTTTTAAATGTGTTAAAAGACTACCTATTCGACTGTATTCGACTGCCTTCTATCAAATCACAAGTTGAAAAATAACTGCAGCTTACATCAGTGTTTTAAAGGAAATTTGCGGAATTCTCTAGATTACAGATGAATTAGTGAAGAAAGTATAATGCTTATTTTGGAAGTGTAAACCGCTCATCAATATTCCCAGTCTTATGTTAAGGACGATTTATCCGAGATCCTTTTTTATCTTTACAAGTTATGACAAGTTATTTACAACATTTTTTTAAATTTCACCACACATCTAAGCTATGACTCTTATACATCAGTTATTTCATGAATTATCCTGGTAAATTGTAGGGGTTAAAACACACATTAATGTAAGAATCGGATGGCAGGGATGATATTCAGATTCTTCTCAAACCCTATTTCTGGAAGCTCTACCCTTACTTCTTGTATTGTTACAAAAGCATTATGACATTTGAATGTCAAGTGGAAGTACAATTTGTTTAACACAACCAGAAATCAGCATTTCTGAAAATAGGATCCTTGTCTCTCAGAGGATCAGCAAATTCTTTACCTTGGGCATAGATTAAAAAAATCATTTAATTATTCAGTGGCTATGTTTTTTGCTACCGGAACACAAACTTCTCTATTCTGTAAATCAGCAATGACAGTTCACAAATTATTTACATTTAACTTCATAATCTTTTCTTAGAAAATATTTAAATGAACTTCAAACTTTTCTTGAATTTTTAGTGTTCTTATTACGTCTATAAAAATGTAGAATGCAAAGAAGTTGCAATCAAGGCAAAAAAAATCACAAAATACTGCTTGTTTTAGTGTTCAAGAACAAATAATTTTTGAGTAGCGCATAATTGGCCTTAAGAGCCCAGTGAATCTGGAGTATAGTATTCATCGCAGCCGACAAAGAGCACGAGCGATGGGCATCTTCTGGACTCGAACGGCAACGCTGACACGGTCTCACACGCAGATCAGCAATTGACAGCCTCTGACATAAATCACACATGGATTGATTGATTGGTTAGTAATTCCGAGTGCGTCAACTGCAAAGGTGATGGTCCCCTAAGTGTAGTTCATGTTTTCCCTCGGGAAGTGGCCTTCCTCCGCTGGATGGTGAGATCCGGCGCCGATTTACCGTCGGCCAGCGGGGATTTCCGTTAGCAGGTCTCTCCCACCACCGGGGCACCGCCCCAGCCGCGACAAGCTCTAAGCCCCCGACCGGTCTCCCGGAACGGGTGGTAAAGTAGTGCTTGAAAGTGTGTGTAAATAAGGGAAGAAAATAAGACAAGGAAAGGAAGGAAAGATCGCGCACGGTCCGTGGCCCGTTTGTTAGGGTACTGCTCCGACATTCGCCTGTTGCTGATCGGAAGAAACACGGAAAACTACCAATCAAAGCAGTCAACCGCTAGAATTCTCCTCCGAACAGCGACTGAACTCGACCTAACCGACCAGCTAGTGCCGAAAATCCTGCCGCCGCGCCGTCGGGAGTGGAACCCTAGAACCTCCCGTTCAAAGGCACTGCACTGTCATCAGTTGATGCCCTGAGACACTTATTACGGTCAGACACATGGTGTTTTGTAATTCAGGAACACTTTTAAACACATTATCTATTTGGTTTTATGGGGGGGGACACCGCGTTTTAGGTACAGATGACAAAGTTTCGGCCGCTAAGCCGCGACCTTCCTCAGGCCGAAATGCATTTCACCCGAAAAGATAAAAGTCGCAGATGACGGCCGAATTGTTGGCGTATGTGCTTACGGCGCAATGTCTCCCGGACAGCCAAGAAGGTATTTACTCCGCCCGTGGAAGCCTCCTCTTTCATTCTTAAACACACTTTCCGCTAACAACTTGTGGGGCATTTCCTCTAGACCAGAAGCTTCTCACAATACTTTACCGACTGATATGCAACTGAGGCACGCAACGTTTGGTAGGTTTGGAATTTACAAAAGTGGTCTCGTAGAGAAGCGTTTCCACTAGACAAGCACCCTGAACTGGAGGTCCTACAGTTCCGAGTCCCGAAGTTGGGAGAATTTTCGACTCTTGCTACGTATTTTCGTTGGTTGGATTCAGCCGCTTTCAGGAGGAGAAATCTAGCGGCACTGATCGATAGTTTTCCGTGATTTCTCCGATCAACAGCAGGCGATTGCAGAACAGTACCTTAACAAACAGTCCACAGACCGCGCGCAATCTTTCCTTCCTCTTCCTTGTCCTATCCTCTCTCCTTACACACACTTACACTTACCAACATTACCCTACCACACATTCCACGCACACCAGTCGTAGGTTAGGGCTTGTCACATCTGGAACGGTGCCCCGCTGGCGGGAAATACCTGGTAGGGGAAAATACCCTCAAGCCGACTTGTGGGTCAGTGCCGGACCTCGCCAACCAGCGGGCGAAAATCACCGCCACCTACCGCGATAAAAACATGATCTACACTTATGGGACTAACGGCCTTAGCAGTTCACGTATCTGGAATCAGTAATCAATCTAGACAAGCATATTCTCGCAACATTTCTCTGAGACCGTCACAAGACAGGCGGTTAAGAACTCGGTGAGGCTAGAACAGTATTGTCAAGGTCGACGTCATGAGCGGAACTCTGTGGCACGAATGCCACGACGCAGCTTCTCCACGCAGTTCATAACCCCGCCGCAAGAGACAACGTCATCCCTATTGTAAAACGGCGGGGTAACTTCCCGACGCTAGTGGCGCAGAGAAGCTCGTGGCATAGCACGGTGGCGCGAGGCGTGCCACTGCCACCAGTAGCAGACCTTGACACCACTGGGCTAGAGCGTGGTGCACAAAAAAGCGACTTTCCCGCAGGGCACGAGCGGCGCGCTGCCCCTGGACGCGAACGGCAACGCGGCGGCCGAGGCGCAGGCGGCGCTGGCCCAGGCGCAGGCCCAGGCCCAAGCCCAGGCCCAGGCGCAGTTGGAGGCGCAGGCGGCGGCGGCGGCGGCGCTGGCGCACCGGGGCAGCGTGGACGACTCGGTGCCGCAGGCGGCCAACGCGCTGGCCGAGGCCGTGGCCAAGGCCGTGGCCGCCGGCGACGCCATCTCCTTCTGCGCCGAGGCGCGCTCAGAGGCCTGCGAGCGCCAAGAGAACGGGCAGGTGGTGGAGCAGGTACTTGCGCCCCCTCTCTCCGTCGCCTCATCCTCTCCTCCTTCGGCGACATCTCAGTCTCCTTCTTCGGCATCTTCTGGGTCGCTTCCTTTGGCATCATCTCAGCCCCCGCTTGAGCATTCTTTCATTCCCCTTCTCCTGCATTATAGCTCTTTCTTTATCATCACATTCTTCTTCGTCATCATCTCATTCTTCTTCTTCTTCAGCATTGTCTGCATCATCTCAGTCTCCTTTGGCATCACCTTAGACCCCTACTTTTGCATCCTTTCGTTCTCCTTTTTCTATCTTTATTTGTCATCTCATTCTCCTTCTTCGGCATCATCTCAGTCTTTTTCTTCTTCGGCAATATCTCTTTTTCCCTCTTTGCCATCTTCTTAGATAATTAGACTATTAGATAATTAATGTTGTAGATGACTGATGTGGGTGATGTAAGATGGTAACATCGAAGTCCCCGGTTGTTTCCCATCGACAAAACTATCGCAGAAACAGTACCCGCCATAGCTGACTTCCTCCCCTTTCCCTTCGGGTACCGGGCTTCAAATCCCAACCTCTGCATGTGGAAGTGTACTCTTAGTACACTGGCGAGGTTTTTGGTTTTCTCCCATTTGGTATTCCTTCCCATCATCTGTTACATTCCCTCCCTTTTACACAATCAGTATTTTCAGCAATCGCATTTGTCAATATAAATCCCCTACCGATACCCACGACAGCGGCGCCATTCTCGCTGAAAAACCCATTTTTGTTCTCTGTACACAATCCAAACCTAAAAGAGTGACAAGGTAGGAATAAAAAATGAAAGAAATCATTAACTCAGGAATAAAATATACTGTAAATTTGCGTTGAGGGTAATTAAATTTTTTAATGAGAATGAAAAACTTGTAAAATTCGAATTTTAGAAATATTTTATTGTTAAACTCCATAATGTTAATGGAATGAAATATCAGAAAGGGCCAGATGCTTAAAGAAATTCTGCCCCCTTTATCCAAAACCTTTGGATCCCCCTTTATCCAAAACCTTTTATCCAATCTATTGCTATTACTATGCACGTTACTATTTCTGCACGACTGAAATCCGGAGATGAAAGTATATTCAGTCGCTCCTTCGTATAGGCATTCCGCCCGACACAGGCGTATGTCTCACTGAATTCTGAGCATAGTTAACAGGGGTTTGAGATGTTCTGAATTTGAAGCGACAATGGTCATCATTATTCGTTTATATTTTCGCAATATTGGTGTTATTTAATTACTTAATTCATGTTAAAAATAGAATAATATCCTGAGATTTAGGTATATCTCATATACTCTCTCCTGACCAGCAACTACAATACACACTCATTCGCAACAAATTATTCATTTTTACGGTATATTATAGTTAAGTTTCACGAAAAATTGTATATTTTCCTATTATTTTATTAATACGATAATGTTTAATAACAATTAGAGAAGAATATAACGGTAATTGAAACATTATTGAAAAAAGGTTATCTGGGCAATTGTAATCTACGCATGCAATTACTTTTTTGTGGAAATTGTTGTTTTTTAAAAATTTTTATAAGATAAAAATGGCGGAATGTGTCTAACAAAAATGCATTAAAAATTGAAAATTAACTAAAACATTAATATTATAACATGATCTAAAAGAAATAATCGAATCAATCTATATCATTCATATCTTCTTCAATGTAGTAAGATAATTGTTCAAATAAACATGTGATAAAATGTAAATAATCATTGTCGCACTGAACGTTCAAAATTATTTAACTTTGTTTTACATAATGTACAGTACTTTTCATTCGAAACCACGATCTTAAACTTGACCAGTAAAATGAGATTGGCGTGATAAACGACACAGCGAATAGAAGGAATGTTAATTTACAAACGAAATTACTTTCTTGATCTCCGTTCTAAATCAGAACTGCCGCAACCTTGACCAAGCAGCCCTTGAGCTTCCATCTCCCGATCTCCAACTTCCCCTACAGACAAAAGCCAGGCTCACACGCGGCGCCTGTGCCCGCAGACCTCGTCGTCTTCGTACCAGGAGACGAGCAGCGGGGCCGCCGCAGAGCAGCTGAGAGCAGCAGCGGCGTCCGCCGCGAGCGAAGTGTCTGCTGCCGCCACCCCCCGCGCCCGCGCCCGCCCCTTCAGCGCCCGACGCCGGCGGCGGCGGCGGCGGCGGCGGGGGCGACGGCACCAGCGAGATCCAGCAGGAGAGCATCAAGAACACGCTCAAGGAGATCATCTCGGAGATCGAGGAGGCCGTCGTGTCGGAGGTCATCTCGGACAGCGGCTCCGCCCCCGCCCCCGCCCCCGCGCCTGCCGCCGCTCCGGCCAGCGCTCCTTCGGACGCCCCGGCGCAGGACTCTGAGCCGCAGGTGGGTGCGCCACTTGGCCCTCCATTCACGTTACTTAATATTATATAAACGATTAAATGACGTAATATAAACCATTTGTCACTAATACTGTGCTTAAGAGTTCATGAAAAAATGTTTATAAGTCATTTTGCGAGATTTTGATTTTAATTGTGATAATTTTTTCAAAAATTCGTAAACAAGGTTATCTCCGAATGTTTGTAGTGTTTTAATGAACATTTTTGCACATATTGGAAACAATGCACTGAATAATAAGGTCCAAGTGCCTTTGTCATTAAATACCTTTTTAAAACTTTTCCAAAATAGCACAAAAGTAGACATGAGTTTCCTTCACGGACGTAAAGAGACATGTTGCAAGGAGTAAACAATGTATTATCTTCCTTTTTTATTTATTTCTTGTATTTACTTTTTATATTTATTTATTTTTCGCTAGTCACATATACATTAAAAGTAGATTTTTGGTTAATATAATTTCAAATATAAAAAGCATTTGAAATTTATGAAATAGATTCTAAGATATATTTAGTATTTTGATTCGACAATGAATAACAAAAAACTTGCACTGCAAATAACTGCTAAATCAAAGCACTAAATATAATAATTTATTTCAAAATTTCAAATATATTTGTATATTTTGGAGCCTGTTCTACATTTTTTAAAATAAATTTTCACTCTTCAGCCTTTTTCGTAGCTTCAAAACATAATACATAGTACCACTGAACCGATGCAAAATTCTCGTAATTTACATTAATGTTCGCCATGCCTAAATTAATATTCATTTGCAGCCCCTGAAGCTTCCGTGAAAAGTGGAATTTTTAGCATCATGCAAACCTCATTCGTTTAATTATTTACATTTTCTTATTCATCCATTTACTGTCAAATACTCCATGTGCTTTGTCTCCGAAAAAAATGGATTAGGGAGTGAAGCAACACCACAACAATAAAATATCCACAAATGCTTCATAAAATTTGTCACTTTATCTTTCACCTACTCGTTTCTGAGACAAATCTCTACACAATTCAGAACGTCAAGCTATTACAAATATTTTCCAGAAAAAAACACATCGAGTAAACTATTAAGAAATTACGTGTTCTGTATTGTGTTTACACAACCAAATACCTCAATTGTTTTTCAAAGCATTTCCCCTTCTTTACCAGTAGAAATCACCTTGCACAGTTAATGATATTTTGAAATATTACAGAACGTATGGAAATTATTTCACATTGCATGATTTTTTGTTGTTGTCGTTGTTGTTGTTTGCACACCCCATCTTTTGCGACTTGAGACTTGTCGCAAACATGCATGTTCATGACATGTTGGGGCGACGTTTATAGGAGGAACAGCTACCTGCCAATAGATCCTCTCGGATGCTAAGCAAGCAGACATCCACAACGTCCTTGGAGGAACAGAACAGTCTCATAATTAACGGAGCAATGCAGGTAATCTGTGTTGAATGTGTGTGGAAATACTAAACATTACAAAATATAGTGGTTTTTGAAGTACATGCTTAAATTCCACATCATCGCTATACTTCCTATCCCAAATTCATCATAATTAATTGTTTTTTGGGAAAATATTGAACTTTTGAAAAAGAAAATGCTGAACTTCTTGGTACAACATTATCTGCAGTTCTTTTTAAAAGAACGTGTTAGTAATCATCGGAGCATTTTCTCAGGGAACATTTTTTCTGATTTTTTTGAAGACGAACATTTTTTTAATAATATGAAAAAATAATCATTAATATCTTTTTCATTCCTAAGAATAGTAATAATGCTTAAACTTTTCCATCGCAGCATTTATATTAACGCTTCCCTTATAACATCACATTTGATATATGTAAACTAATTATTTTAAAAAATATTCAAAGTTCACTGCACCAATGCATTCTGTATATATAAATATATTAGAAGAAAAACAACAAACCAACCATTTAAAATAAGTGGCTAAGTGTTTAACTCTATATTTTTTGTGCATTGCAATACAATTTCTCACAACAATGAAAGATCATTCAAATCGTATAAACTTAAAATATCCTAAATGTAGTAAACATTCGTTTTTCTAATAATAAGCAAATCTTGGATCTTTACTTCAATCAAAATAAGAACTAACTTTAAAACTTTTAACACCTCTGCTTTTATCTCAAGGTCGCTATTCGTTCACTATAAACAATACCTCATTCTTTCACATCTTAATAATACATTTTGAGCAAAAGTATTATCAAACATTATCAAACAACATTATCAACTCAGAACCATATCAAACATTACTAAGAAAAGTTGCCCCTTGTGCACAATATTTGTGGTCCTCCTGGAATGCGCACCCCCATGCCCAGTGTTGCAGGAGTGTTTTCTTCCCCCCTGACCACGCAGATCTGTTGCAGCCCGAGTGCAATTCGTACGTGTTCGTGGCCACCAGCCGCCCCTACTCCATGATCCCGGTCAACCTCACGCACCTGATGCAGAGCGTAAAGGTAGACGCCACACGCTCGCTACGCTTGGCATGCACGCTCCGCCACGCACGGGACTTCTAACTGCACGCCGCCCGTACCGCCGATTGCGGTGAACTAAGTGTTGGAGAGTAATAATAATCGCTGAATTAGCTTTGTTTTCAACCATTCCAATCGAAGTTGAGACCTCAAAGCAAAGAAAGCAGACGATACAGGAACGTACAGACCAAGATGCCAACCCTTAATTGCATTCTCCTGACTCTTTTTCAAAAATATTTTACTCCTAGAATGGTAATTACAAATTTCATACGGCAACAAAGACATCTTTAAATTAAAGAATAATGCAAAACACTTTTTTGCCGGCACCTTCATCATTATATAATATTAAGAAGAGAGTCCCATGCGAACAAAAAATCCGAAAAAGAATAATTTGATATGTTTCTGTAAAAGCTCTTTTTAAATAATTTTTAACAAATCGTAAAAAAATATTCCTTTTAGATATCTTTAATCTAAATGTAGTATTATATTATTGAACTGAAAATATTAATGCAACTTATTAGCAATTATTGATTTACATCCCAATAAACTGGACATCACCGCTAACGGCGTCACTATTGCGAGCCATGAATACTATTGCTTTGCGGCTGATCTGTACCTGCTTATTTCATTTACCTGTATTCAATCTAACAACAACGCTCATCCAAAACTGCCAATCTTAACCCGTTGCAGCAATCAACAGCCATTGCGTCAATGTTTTGCTCTTTTTATTTTTTTTATTTCAAATTGTTTAGTCTTTTTAGTGTTTTTTTCCTTTTTACTGGAATCTCGACGCAACCAAGATATGATTCTACACTCTTAGCTCTCCAATTTTGATATCTCGACATTTTTACACTTCAACTTTTCTTTTTCAATACAATACAATTTTTATTTGAATGAGAATAAGAAGACTTTTATGCTAGTACTAATCTAATTAACGGCTGACTCATAAAACTTCAACATTATTTTTGCTCTATTTTTATTGTTTTTTTCTTTTTCAGCAAATGCATTTTGAACAACTATTTTTAATTCATCAGAATCTATGCAAATGAAAACAATGGTCAATCTGCTTCATTGAATGTTTTTGCCATCTATTATGCATCGTAAAATATGTCACTAAACAATTAAATATTTTATTACAATATTATCATCATCAAATTTCTTTGTGATAAGCTACATGTTTTTTTCGTGTCATTAATTCTGTAAATATATTAATAATATTCAATGTATATATGTAGCTCAAATAACAAACTGAATGTGTAACCTCACGGATGTATTTCTTTTACGCATTGTAATATGGAAAATCAATATTTAGTCTAATACGTAACATGTCATATCGCAAATACTTGTTTACTTATTAATTGTACATTATTTATGAACAAAAATTATTTATTGAGTTATTGATTATTAATAGAAAAATAAATCTTTAAAATATTACAAATTCATCGAGATATATAGGATTGGATAATAAATATTATAAGAAATATCTTTTTTTTCAAGGTTTCAAAACAAATTCAAGTTTTTCGCACTGCGCAAGCTGACATTAAAAATAATTAAGTATGAAAATTCATCAAAATTTTAATGTTGAATAAAATTTGCATATGGATTTTCTACTGTTCGTTCAATATATAGGTATCAGAACGAGAGCTCATAAAGCAAAATATGGGAAATTGCGCAGACTTTCAGGAGTCAATTGATTTTACATGAAACTGCGTCGATGTCAAACCTAAATATATTCTTAAAAATATTTATATTTCTGTTGAAAGTATCATTGTTAAATTCTCTTCTTACTTTTTTATTTCACAATCGCGTGTTGTGGGGTTAACTATCTGCGCAATTTCCTCGTTTTGCAGCAGCGGTTGATTCTTTTTAATGCTCTGCAGATCGCCCAGGAATTGAACCAGGTGTTGGGGGAGAGCGGTGCGGGACAAGACCAGTCCGGACAGGTAGGGCTGCCAACGTCTGACCGTCAAGTTGCGTTCCTCTCCAATCACCTTCACTCTAGCATTGTACGTTTCCCTGCTAATAATGCCATCGATTTTGTATGAGTACTACATCAGTTCCATCGTATTTATGTTCTAAGCAATTTATAAACTACCCACTATCGTTTATGCAACATACCGAATTCGATTTGAGATCAATGAATTTTACAAAACTACATTCAATATTTCATTACTGCATCTCTGGACGCGATTCTTGTATTTTATGTTATTACATTTTCTTTATTACATTCAAGAGTCATCGCAACGAAACATGTTAGCAGCTGCATCCGAAAGCAGAGAAATCACAAGATATGAGTCGCACAGTGAAAAGGATAACGGCTACTAAAAAAAGAAATTTACTCTCAAGAACTAAATGAAACTATTAATTTCCAACCGTGGTACACATTTCAGTAACAGATTCGTTTTAAAGTTTTAATTTTATAAGTCTATTCTAGTTACATTATCTGAAAGATAACGGAAGTAAAAAATTAAAATAACTTAATAATTGTTAAGTTGTCATGAAACTGTAAATTCAAGACACAAAAATTTAAATTTGAGCCTCTTTTTGATCCGTAAGTAGAACTATGATGAAGTTTAGAAAACTTTCAAATCACGTTAGTTGACTTTGTAAAAAATTGTTTTCTATTGCAGCATTTAAGACTAGTGTGTATGCATGTTTTTATTTCTGCACCTTTACACTTTTTGTAAAGAAAAATATTTTCAAACAAATTCAAAGATCTTGGTTTCTCATGTAAAGGCTAAATAAGTTATATCTGACTTTCATAATGGTTGACGATACCATTCTTCTCCAATATGAATATTACACAATCTCAAATGAAGCTCATTTGAAATCGACAGACTTTTGAGCGCCTAAGTGATTGAATCGTATTAGTGATTATTCCTTTCAACAGCATCGACGTTTTTTAAACGGTACGTTCTTAGTCTTCCACGTACAGTTATTCATTAAATGTAACAGGTAAATATATTCAACAGATTCTGCATTTATTTCTGTGTAAATGTTGCTGATAACATTTCAGATATCTTAATATGTTCACTATATTACTCAAGACAACATGGTGGAAGGTTACAGAAGTCATGTTGACATTGATTGTTCATCAGCAACAATTGATTCTCTTGCACTATTTTTTTCTACACTCAAGTTCGACACATTTTTATCTACTTAAGAAGCAGCAATACGATATTTTATATTAATAGCTGAGTCCATGAAAGAGTGGCCAATGTTAGAAACATAATTAAAAAACATTTTATAGAAGCACACCCATGTTTTCCGCGACGAATCTGCCCGCGGTAAATTCTGAGAACACAAAAGACGGCCCTCACAAGGAGCCAACAGTGGGTCGGATCTGTTGCCTACTGAACCCGATCTGTGTCTACGATCTACTAAGTGGGAGCACAACCATCGCTTTCGTTCAGTTATCGTACGGAGGCAGCGATTAGTACGGAGCTTTCGGACGGCGAAGCGACACAGCAATCGACAGCCCTCTCGATCTTCTACGCATTGGCAGTTCCAGTTTCGCATCTCTTTTGTGTATCTGCGCACGCGCAGAAGAACGAGACTGCAGTCGATAGTTGTACGCCCTGCCGTGGGATATCAGAGAGTTTTTGCACCCTCGAACGCGAAGTACTATCGATCTTCTGCGTATGCGCAGATGCACCGAAGTGATGCGAAACTTGCACTGCGCATGAGCAGAAGATCGATAGTACTTAACGTTCGAGGGTGCAAAAACTCCCTATCTCCCTAGTAGTTGTCACGTGATTACAGCCGTATTTATACGGGATATCCGGAGAGGAAACATCGAAACTTCGAAAATAAGCTCTTAAAACAATTCTAAGCATATTTTGTCTAATAAACTACGTGGATATTCCGAGTGGTTAAGCCGCAATAAGCACTCAAAAGTTGGTTTGAAAAATTGATTTCTAGGCAAAAATTTGCATTATGGAAGCAGAAAATCACTCCAGAAGCATGTAAATTGTTTATTATTTACAAAAGAAATAAATGTATTTGTTCAGAAAGAAGAATTACGCAAGAAATACAAAGTACCCAATTTACACAATGCCACTCCTTTTTTATTTCTCGCTTATTTTTTCTGTCTGAGCAAATATATTCATTTCTTTTGTAAATAATAAACAACTTACATGTTTTTGGAGTGTTTCTATGCTTCCATAATGCAAATTTTTGCCTGGAAATAATTTTTGCAAACCAACATTCGAGTGCTCATTGCGGCTCAATCATTCGGAATATCCACGTAGTTTATTAGACAAAATCTGCTTAGAATTGTCTTAAGAGCTTGTTTTTCCAAGTTTCAAAGTTTCATCCCCGGACACCCTGTATATCTCCACCGACGGCCGGGCCAAAATTCCCCAACAGAAGGCGAGCGACTGTCGCACCCCGGGGCGGAACGTCTTTCACCGAGGGCCATTTGCACTCGCGGGCGTCGTCATCGCGCACGCGTGGCCTCGCACCGCCGTGAAAAATCGCCCCGGGCGAAGGGTCGCTTGTCGCGCTGACCATCATTTATGAGCGTCGGAAACAAAAGCGGCGCGCCCCCCGTCGCCATCGCAGCGTCGGCCCTCGCTCGGAATAGACGTTGCACAATGTGTTTGTATACGGGGCGGCGGCGGCGGTGACGATGGCGCTGGTGGTGGCTGCATGTTTTGGCGCGATCGCGACATCGCAGGCGATACAAAACGCGTGCAGGGTGATTCACTTCCTATGCGAAGTGACTGGCTTGGAAGAAGTTGAGCAACGGTGTATTATTATTGGGTTATGTCAACGTTCACCGTAAGTGCGCAGTCTGCTGGTGGTTTTTGCTACTGGAGGAAGAAAGCAAATGACCAGAGATATTCTTAATGATATTAAGGGCTCACATAATGCGATGGAATGGATTCCACGAGTTGCAGTCCGAATCCATTAGTTCTCTTAACCAAAACAATATGTTGTTTCAAATGTGAGTGATACAGCGGATTTTACTTTCTCGTATGCGTGCGAACATATACTACACGGAGTAATATGTGTAGTGTACAGAAAATTATGTATTGCTGCGGGAAAAATGACAATTTTTCGCCAGAAAAAACTCGTATTGTGGGGACCTAAATCCGAAAAAATAGATAAATATTGTTCCTATATGTAGTAAATTACTTCGTTTAACGCGTTGTGTAGTCATAATCAACAAATTGTGAATCCTTGATACCAAAAATTGGTTTACGACAAAACGTTTGTCCGTGCGGCGTATGTGAACAACACTTGCGTAAACTATTCACAGGGACGTTTTAAAAATGAATATTCTCTAATCTTCCTGAAATGGCTCGAGCCCCTGCGAACTTGACACGAATTCTGTCAGTTGTCTGGGTACTTTACTTTACACGAAGTCCTTGGCACTTTTCCAAAATTTTCTCAAAAATGGCTCGAATTTTTTTCTTTAAATTTCTTGCAAAAAACGAGATGGCACAGATCTGATTTTTATTTTTATCTTTGACTTTTCCAGCTTTGATTTTGAGTATTGTAAAACAATTAGATATCACTATACTAATAGCGTACAATGTTTTATACACTTTATAACATTTCAAATCAATTATAACATTCGTTTAAAATTGACTTTCAATCCCGCGAAAGTGACAGATCGATACAGTATTTGGTAAGAGGCCGTATGTTAGAATACTTGTTCTAAAATCTTTAATTATGAAACTGATCTTAGGATCGTAAAGTTTTAGATAAATATTGTAGATAAAAATGTAAATATGTGAATTTAAAATATATTGTATAAGACTATAAAATGTCTGCATGAAAGTTTTATTTTTTTTTCAATTCCTTGCGTTGTACAAAATAAAAAGTTGTCATGTGAGGCTACGAGAGGTTCATAAGTTTCCGGCGCCAGCCTTCGCAAGGAGGTCCCACGAGAGTAGTTCTCTACCCGGAGCGCCTGAAGAAATTAATTCAAAAATTCTATTATCCGCATTACACAACCATTAAGAACAGAATTTACCCTCTTTAATTAACTTAATATAGTTTATTTGTTAGTTGTGGAAACTGTTTGGAGAGTTATACCGAGTGTGTAAGAAAAAAACACAAACTTCTGGAGCATGTAGAGGGGTCTAAAATAATCATCTTTTTGCTGATGAACACAAAGTGAGAAATTTCAAGAAGCGTAGTTACATTATGCGATGTATAACCCCTAGTAGTTAGGCAACTCCTCAGGCAGTAATGTTCAGTCGGTCGGCCAGTCACAGTCAAAGGGATTTCGCGTACCTGTATTGATGCTCCAGTTGTCATACAATCATGGGCAGGTTTTACATTTCTGTTTTGTTCAATGCAATTTCCCCATCTAGATTTATTGACAAAAAGTAATCATCTTCGATTCCTGTCCATTTCCTAGAAGTTTGTACCTTTTATTCTTAGACATTCTGTGTGGTGCATCCCACGCCAAGCAAGAACGAATTTACACGCTTCCTTTGACACGATCTGCGCGCTTCCTTTTGATGAACGGAGTTGCGGAGTTTTGGCACACGCGGCTTCTGCGGCGGGAGAGTTGCTCTGCGCATGCGCGCGTTCGCCAAAACTCCGAAAACCGTTCGTCAAAAGGAAGCGCGCAGATCAGGTCAGTAGACGCAAACTGAGGTTCCGGACTTCTCTGCCCAACACATGTTGCAACGCTTGGGGATAGGGACGGTAATTCCGGAATCTCATTTCGGCACATCGTAGCCTGCCCCTGCACGGCAATGCCTGGCGGAAAATCTCGGGGGCTTCGTCAAGGCGGCTCCACGCATTCGCTATTGGGCGAACAGCGAGCAACCGCTTCCGAATCCCGAGTAGTGTGAATGGGTCGCTTGCTATTGGCCGAATGATGAACATTCGGCGTTCGCCCTACCCGCTGCGTGTCGGATGTTTTAGATACGTCAAAGGGAGCAAACTTTCGCCGAACACATAGCAATAACTCGCTGCTCAGCGAATGCCGAATGTGTGGGCTGGAGCCACCTTCACAAGACACGGTGTGAGTGCAGCTGCTGCAGCTCGCGATGTGGCCTTTTGCTGGCAGAGGTCATGACATTCAATTCATTCAATTCACTGGGAGAAGGAATGCTTTGCGTTGCATGTAATTCACATGTCGGTTTTGAGAAAGTCTCCAAAAGAATGATTTAAGATAATATATTTAAAAATGTACATTATGTTATATCTGTATTTTCTGAATGTGTACCTAATATAAACACCAGAATACCTCAAGGAATACCACAGTGTTGTCAAGGAACATAACAATCCAATCGTTAAAAAAACGTATTAAAATCTGGATATTTGCAGTGCGCGCAAACCCTGCCATTCAAGCCCTGGCGCGCAAACCCTACCAACGTACACTGAATATAACGTACACTTAACAGTATACTTGGGTTTTTATTTCTTGGCGCGTGGGGGCGTGTCTTCACGGTATTTCGCGCCGTTCTCAGTCGTGCCGCTGGGAGTCGCATGATCGCGGCTGTATCGAGCAGTGCTGGCGATCGTGCGTCTCCTAGCTGCGCGACGGTGAAGGACGCAAAATGCCGTGAGATATTCCATCGTGCAGACACGCCCCCACGCGCCAAGAAATAAAAACCCAAGTACACAAAGCTAATATTCGTGTAATACCGCCCAGACCGCAGCAGGAATGAACCTCGTCAGGATTTCTGTCCAGGATTCTCGCAGCGTCTGCGCCATCACTAGGCGGTGGCTCAGGCCGCCTGGCACCGCCCAAGGGCCGTGCACCTGTTGTGCGGATGCCCCTGCGCTGAGTCATCTAATGGTGTAGCGCCCCTCTCCCTCCCGCCCCCTCGACCGCCAAGGCCCGCCTCTCGGAACCGGCTCGCTACCTCGCGGCATGCGCGCTCCCTTTGCATTGCACACACAGGTGAAGAAACCTCTACACGGACGGGTGGAAGGGCGGGAAATCCTGGCCTGATATTTCTCGAAAGACGAGTTACTTTTGTGCTTAAAAATTAAAATCAACTTGCTTGCTTCTTTTACGCTGCATAACCGGAACGAAATCTGCTATCCAAGACTGACAGAGACAACGACGAACTATGTTGTTGTTTTGTAAGAATCTCATTCTTCTTACACGCCATGATATTTAGATACAGCTTGCCAAATATTATTTTATCTGTTCCAGTCTATGTACTAAGTCCAAGTTACTACCATGTACTAAGTCTAAGTTATTATAAAGAATATTTTTTGTTGTTGTTAACCATGTTCAACTACACACTCGAATTTACTACCACAATCAAAGTAATTCAATAATCAATTCCGAAAGCAAGTCTTCAAGACACTTGTAGCTGAAACAACCACGCGATATAATTTTTAAAACCATGTTATTGAGATATATTATTGTTGATTTACGTATGATTACGGATGCCCATTTTTATTTCTAAAATTTGTACACGCGATGCGGATAAATCGAAATATCTGAATTTCAAAATCAAGTTGATTGATAATATTATTTTGTACGTTGTTGCATCTTTCAGAGTTTGTTCACAATGAACTACCGTTTTCTTAAAAATAACGTTTACTCTAAGAGAACTATGTCACGCATGTTGTGGCATCTGTGAAGAGCTTCCAAGATTATTTCAAAAGAAGTTAAAAATGGAAAGTGATTTATGTTCTGGCGCGAAACTTAAATGAGCAGAAAGAGAATGGGCGCCTTCTTGTCGTTTTCCTTGCAGTCAAGTCAGTGTAGTGGCTCGTTTTTTTTCTTTCTTTTGTTTCGCAGAAGATTTTACAAAATGTTTAACGGGCAAGTAACTTTAAGGCCATTTTCTTTTTTTACGACCAAGTATTTAAATATTCATGAACTGCAGTCATGCAGTATTGCACTTACTGACGAACTGATTTGACATCAATCGCGTACAACACAGCTAATGCGAAGCTATATGATATGAATGAAAATATTATTATTCTTTAAGAAGTAAAATTCTTAAAATCTTAGGCACTTCATTTCATTAGCATTTCTTGACATTACCTTGTTTACACTGCAATCACTTAATGTTATTACTCTTCACTGAGAGTTTTCAGAATATATTCTACCTTCGGTCGCAGATTTAAATTTGTCCTTCAGTCTAGTAGAGCAGAAAACGATATAGCCTTTGCAACCGTCTGTTCTCTACAGTCTTGAAATATCTGAATTGCATTTGACATTTGTTAGACAATAGAAGAATTCAGTTCAAATAAGTACAAGAACAATGTATTTTAATTCTCCGCTCTCAATTCTGTCCATCATTTTCTTGTGTTCACAATTTTTCATGTGGGAACATTAACTTTTTTGTCCACGCTTCGATGTGTAGATTAGAAACATTTTTAATATGTAAGAAAAGTTAAATGGAGCAATATATAAGAACAAGAATATATTTTGCAATATATTCCTAGATAATTTTAAAAGTATTTATTAAAATTGTTTGATTAGTGGATTCCGGGCAGTCACCGTCGAGGACATTAGTCCCGTAAGTAGGGTATGCCTTTTTTGCTCGAGAGGGGGAGGTGATCTTCACTCACGCTGGATGGTGACGATCCGGCGGCCGACCTCCCGGTCAGAGGTTACTGCAAGTCAGTCGAAGAAATAAAAGTCGATTCAAAAGAAAAAAGGAAAAATGTTTCAAAAAGCACGGGGGCCGCGTCGTCAGCGCCGGGGCGGGCGGGGGCGGGGGCGGAGGTGTGGGCGTGGGCGCGGGGAAGTCGCTTCGCTCGACGTCCGGCGCGGCGCAGGCGGCCGGCGAGGTGCTCGCTCCGGCCGCAGCGTCGCGTTGGTCGCGCACCTCTCCAAACAAAACACGCGCGCTGACATCAGCCGCGACGCGCGCCAACAACGACACGATGCCTCAGAGAATCCCACAGTGTCACATGCAGGCTCTGGACGTTATTTTATTTCAAAGAAGTGGTCGCTCGGCACAAGTTGAACGTAACTGGTCGCATGCGCGTAACGGCCATTTTATAGCTTAACGTACCGTAAAGAATGGTCTTACCTTATGACATTCGTCGTTTAATACCAATTTACAAATTTCTTGGTGAATGACAAATAACAAATTTAATAATGACATGTGAATCATGTGTTGAAGTATAAAAACTGCATTGTTCGCATTTTAACATCTGCATTTATAAACGTTGTATGATATCCATTTATAGAAGTAGTTCATACAACAAAATAAAAAAAACCCTCCATTTAGTCTCTTAGTATATTTTTTTAACTGACACACGATCGACACGAAATATCATCATGATTAAACAAATATTTTGCCCTACTGCCAGTTCTCTGATATATAACCTCCATTTGTGGTGAATTATGTAATATAGATAATATTACAACGAACCACAATAAGGCAGAGTCTCTACAACAACATATATGTAAACGCTCCACCCTTATTTGAGCGTGGGTGGAGTGTTGGCTATTATTTTTTTCCTAAATGTACTCCAACCTTCTGTACAACCTTCCTATAACAAATAAAATGTATCTTTTTTTCTCTAAAAGTTCTTGATACATTTTTTGACATTTAATGTTAGCAATCATTCTTTTTCACCATAATACACACAGAAAGTGCAATTTTTTTGTAACCTGAATGATTTTTAATGTAGAGTGAAAGCAGACCCGAATGAAAATTATCATGGAATATAAAGATGTTAGCGGCTTTGATCCGTATTTTAATGTATCTAATATGTATTATTATTATTATTATTATTATTATTATTATTTAAATTTGATCACAAAAACAACCAACATCACAATAGATGATAATAAATATATTGCTTTTTAAGGGAAAAGAGTACAAAAGTTCATCAGAAATGTTTAGCTACTAATATTTCACTTTGATCTGTAAGTTGAAAGCGTTTATTTCATTCAGCATTTTTTTAAAAGACAGGATGGGTCCTAAATAACGTATTTTGGTGAATTACTCAATAATATATTTTTGTAAAACGATTGTTTTCCTCCATGAAAATGTCAACACAGGAGATGATGTAAGAAAATACATTTGTCAATATTGACACTGCTTCCTAGCTTCTTGAAGAGCTCTCTTGGCAATATATATTTCCGGGATTTCAGAATTAGTTGGTGCAATATCAATTAGTTGGAGAGATGTGACTCATTCTCTGCAAATCTTTAACAACATTTTGAAAAAAACATACAATATAAACTACATATTCAACAAATATAATAATTTATTAATAAATAGTGAAATGTTCAAATATTACTAACCTCGCTTTGTTGATACATTTATTCATCATTCATCAATGTGTAGTTAAGGGTTGAGAAAAGATTCTCGCGCTCGAGAGAACGTGAGCAAAATGTGTGTGCTTCCGCCCCCTCGGTTACAGAGTTAGTAAATTTTGTTTTTGTTTTACGAAAATAGATCAAACTTACTGTTGAAAACTTCCAGAATTTTTTTTCAGAAGACTCAAACTTCCCGCGAAATTGCGTTATATGGTCCCAACCTTGTAACCAATGAAATAGTAATGGATAGATGTACGAAATTAATTACTACTGACCAAACATAAAATTAGTGAGGAAGTTTGCTTTCACAAAACTGAAGGTTTTGGCATTAATCTTATTTCACAAAGGAAGTAAATACCGAATTTGCCGTGGTTCTTCCCTGATCTACAAACAGCAAATTCTTCCCATGGCATTTATGCTGCTAATTCTTACATTCCTGAAATACTTTCAGATAAGATACCGCACTAAAAACAATTATTGTAGGACAAACAGAACTCTCGACACAAAGTACAAAGATTCAAGTATTAGAAATATACGATTTATTTGTGAATTTGAAACCAATGTCATTCAACTTTAGAAAGCCTTCATGATCATTCTCTAATAACATTAATGATCTCAATATAAGTACAATGGTGAAACTTTTATTATCTGGATTGTGTTTGTTTTCATGTTCTGATTTCTCCACATAATTACACAGAAAAAGATAGGTCAAGCACAATAGTTCAAAACGAGAGAATTTGGTATGAACAACATAATGTATACAATAAAAATTTTAATTTATATTTCGCTCATAAACATTCATCAAGGAGCTACATGAACAATCGGTGTCAAACATCATATAATCAATTTCTACTGTTAATGCACGGACTTTTGACCAATATGAAAACTGAACGTTAGGACAGATTCTTAGGAAACACTTCATGGGGCTATGTATAACAAGATTAATCATTTGAAAAGAAGATGGATTTGGAGAGGGGGGGACAATGAAATTCTGTAACACACTTTATGAAAGTGCACAGAGAAAACAATACGTTGAACTCTTGCCGTAGATTTATGTCATTTACATAATCCAACATTGTACTTGTACCAAGTAGTAATCAATTTAGAAAATCACTCTTGTGACGTAGGATATCCTCCTACCCTTTAGAATATGACACAAATGACATCCTATGCGTACGCCGCAATCGTTCTCAACAGGATCAACTGTCACTGATACCGAACGCGCGAAGATGAGAGTTAAACGGAGGGCATGTTACAACTGACAAAAAAGTTTGGGTATGTGCGGTGGAAACCGTTTATCTTTTTAATCGCGTTAACCGCGATTATGCGATTTGACGACTACTCATTGCACAAGCTTCCTGCGCCCTCTAGCGCCACCTGTCCGAAGAGGCGAGTAGCGCCGCGCGGCGGGCAGTCCGCGAACTGCTTGGCGCGCGTCTCGAGTGTCGGTTGCGTAACGGGCGACGGTGGTGCTAATGGACAGCCAGCGGGCGCCTGCGCGGTGGTGGCCACGACGACGACGGGGCGGCGGGGCTTGTGCGCGATCTTTTTTTAACATCGGCCAGCGCCGCGAGCCGGCCTATTCCGAGCGCGCTTGGTCGCGCGCCAGCCGAAGGGGGGTGAGGAGGGGTGAGGGGGCGGGGGCGGTGGAGGCGAGGAACCGCCGGGTCCAGCGAGGCCCGTCGTGCCACGTTCGCCAGCACCGGCTGGTTCCGTTCGCTACTCGAAGCCCGGCGCCGGGAGCAGCCTTCGCCGCCGCCCTCGCCGCCGCCGCCACCACCGCCGCCGCCGCTGCTGCAGCACCCGTCGCGCCGACACCGCGGTTCGCCGTCGTTCGAACTGTGAGTTTCCACCGCCGCCGCCATCGCCGCCGCCGCCGCCGCCGTCGCGGGGGAGCTTCCGTCCCGGCGCCGCCTCCACCGCCACCGTCGCACCACGCACGCGCGCGAACGCACGCAAACAAATAAACAAAACAGAGCGACTGACGCGACCACGATCCGATCACGCCGGACAATGCAGGAGGCGGAGGCGAGGGGGAAAAAATGTTGGTCGACGCGAAAAGGGACAAAAGCGGAACGACAAGAACAAAGATCGCGCGCGGGCCGCCGAGGCGTGGCGAGCATTCTGCGCGAGTCGATGAGTGGGACGTCGCTCGCGCGTATTTTTAGATCGATTCCCGCCTCGATGCGAGGTCACCAGAGCATCCGTCCAAGTTTCGATCGGCGGACTGTCGGTTTAATGGCGCGTTCGAGAGCTTTATCTTCCGGAGCCCATTAACAAGCGAGTGTGAAAGTGCCTGGTGTGTGCTTACGCTCCTGACGTGTGTGGAACTGTCTTGTGTGGTGTGGACACGTTGGACCCCCTCCGCGCACATGGCTGCATGCTGTCAGTTCGCTTTCAAGATCTGAGATGTGATACGGAAGTGTTTTCCCATTAACGACTCACTGTCCTCCATTTTGCCGTGAACGTAACGCATGGCAATTGGCGGATGAGTTGACTTATCATTGCATAACGCTTTGCCCTTGCCAGTCCAAAAACCACCGTCTCGTAACAATAAAAATCATTTTCTAATCCAAGCACAAGCCCCTCATTCGTTGACAGCACCATACGCAAAGGAATTCATCGTTGTCAGTGCACCCGTTCACCCATCGAGCAACGAACGATCGGTGATTGATCGGCCTTCCATTCTGACGTGGCGTCCCGTTATAAATACAGTGTCCGTCCCGTGCAGCCGGTGGCGTTTTGGCTTCCCATAAGCAAATAGCCTTGCGTAAGGCCTCCCCCGCCGTCCATATCGCACGCCTCCCCATTGGCCGCGCCCCAGACGGACGCGGTGGGGGCGGGGGCGCGGGCGCGCGGCCAGACAGAAACCCGACGCAGACGTCACGTGACCGCGCGCGTGGGTTCCGCGCCGCGACTGCCAACTGTCTGCTCTGGCCTCGCCGCCTGCCCGCCCGCCCCCACGCTCGCGGGACATAATTACGATACAGCCCTTACGCCACTCGATATGCGGATGTTGTCAAAGTATGGCTATAACATTACGTATCGCGATTGTCGATTTCAAAGGGACACATTTTAATGGAGAAGTGGAAAATTACCGTCATAAGCGAACGTCAAGAGTAAATGTGTAACGGAATAAAAATGTATATATATAAATTTATTATTCATTTTTATTCAAGAAGACATAAGAATTAGTGTGGGTTTTGCTCTGTGCGTGGTAACTGCCCGACTTGGTCCTTGCTCAGAGCATATTTGCGATAGACTTTACGGTTCTCCTTAGACGCTGTTGCTATAAAATAAATAAGAACTCATTACCAATTTTAAAGGGAAATATTTAATTTAAAATTAAAAATGTTTACGAGAAAGTTAAACAAAGGAATAACAATAAAAATGAATGTGTTTATTTTTTATTCCACATATCTTTAACACTAAATTTGTTTACAGTTTTTATGTTACAAATTACAACATTTTTCGGTCATTACACAATCCTCGCAATTTTGGAGCCATGTGTCGTAATAATTCTCAGCAGAAAACGCGTAGCCAGAGAGATCCTCGGTGAATGAAAATTAATTACCCTTGATTTTGTGCTCTGAATTGATGAACTGCATATTTTAGCAGTTTCGAAAATTTTGCTCCCATAATTCTCTACTTGCAGTCTAAAAGCAACACTATTAATTGATTTATCAAATGTCATTGCATGCCGAGTGAACGTATCTAATACTGGCTTGTCGAACACCCCGGGAAGAACATTAATAGTAGTGCCTTTCGACTGCAATAAACCATATAGGTATAATTATTTACTCCTTGTTGGAATCTTATGACATATTTCTCCCTTTCTATAGTTGCATTTTGTCCGATGACTTTTGGCACTGCCAGTGACATAACGTGGAAACAATTCTGTATCTGATTTGCAATCATCGAACTTTTTATTTCATAGTCAATATAAATTAAAAATTGAGATATTGGAAAGTGGGGAGCATATAAAAAGAATCGTGAGATTAGAACACATATCGAGAATGTTTTGAATTTTTTTCTTGCTACTTACAAATCCCTTTAAAATAAGTGTTTTTTAAATATTTCATCAAACGCATGCAACGACATTTTACTAAATGGAACCGATAGGAAAGTGTAAGGTTATGTTATTGCAGCTTGCTTTTGTAACGAAAATTACAAAGTATAAAAAAAAATAACCAACACTAGTAAATGGTCTCTGAACTCAAAAAGAAAAAAATTGCACTTTTGAGTGTCCCTCAACACTGTTCGCTTATTTTATGACTTCTCGCTGTTTCGTCGTCATTATAAAAGTTAAGCGCGGTAATTTATTTTTACGGAAATATTAATTTTGGGCATTGAGTAAAAATAGCAATTAATTCATGAAGTATATAGTATCCGGAATTTTATAATAGTAAACTCATTGCATTTAGTCTTTTAATTGATGTACTTGAATGTTAGGTAACGAAGCTTGTATTAACATTCAAGGGCGTTGTTGAGATAAGTCACGCAATTATTGATTAATGGTGTTGCTGAACATGATCCAAAACTAAACATATTGTCATCATTCCCTTTATTTCAGATACACCCTTTAGAGTCAATACTTTTTATCGACATTCCTAATAATATTTCCAAACATTTAAGATTCAATGCATGAATATAGTATTTTCTGTTGAAGAAATTTCTAAACAATTGAAAAAGTATTGTGCACATTTTCTCATTCCATGGTCGGAATTTATTGGATATAACATTCGAAAGTTCTCTATGATGTTCAATAATTATTGTAATATGAAGTGACACAGCGAATCGAAAACTAGTTGTGATGAAAATCAGATACATTTTCCACTTCTTCTGACATAACGGACATCATCACCATTTCAACTGAAATTTTACCAATATTTTACACTTTCGTAACCGAAACTTCAATTGTAATTCCAAATTCTAATTTACTATTTCAAAATAACAAAAATTAGGGAAATGTGTCATGTTTTTATCTTTATTCAGTTTCCATAATATCCTTTCCCATACATTGATTCCGCTTAACAGAAAATTTGAAAAATAAAGCGCTTTTTACTGCATGGGTTATGGTGTACTGTTTATTTTCCATTTGCAAAGTATTATTTAAGCTCCCTTGTAACTTATTAATGCATCTTTTATTTAACATAAGCAATTTAGTGTCAATTCATTTTATATTTCATAATTTTATATTTTGAATATTTTAACCATGCAATTATATGCTGTTCTATACACAGTGATATTGTATATGTTTCGTTAGTTAAACATTGCCTTTATTTCTCTTCATTTAATTTTTTAAAAAAAATTTGTAATATTAAAATACTCTATTTATCAGGATAGGTCTGCTGCTCCTTGAGTGAGTTCATGCCTCTTCTAATGCCATTATGATTACACATCGGTAATTTCTGCATTAAATATTAGATTAAACAGGTTGCATTTGTGTACCAATTACAAAATTAGTTGAATGAGTAGAATGTTGATAAATTACAACTACAAATAAAAGTTAATAAGCATAGTTGATTGATTTAATGTTTATTAAGCAAATCTAAAACAATCTCTCTGCTGATTGCCGGTCATCCACGAAATATCGGGTTTAATACTTCAAATTGACTCACATGTCAAATAATGAATTTGCAATTAGATGAGTTTTTATGACGGTCATTGAACTTTCTTTATTCAAAATTTTGCCACAATGAAATTTACGGCGTCTCATTGAAAATTCTGAAATGTATTCAGATTTCTGATAAACATTATTTTAAATGTGTTTTGTGATTTCTAAGAGCAAATTAATGTCTAAGTAACATTGTTAAATCATTTATAAAATTGATAACTAAAGTATTAATATTTTCATTCACGAGACCGAAACGAAATACTAAACGTGGTCCTGGGCATCGTCATGGCAAATGAGCATACTTTGAAATGCATCATGAACGTGATTCTAAAACAGCTAACATTAACATTGTGACTTGGACTCCCATTAGCTCTGATGAACATCGGGAGGGATCGCTTTCTGAACGTAAACAATTGATTATTCCCGAATCTAACACTAACAATCCAAGTCTCTAAAGATAAAAGCCAAGTGTACGAAAATCAATATAGTATGATAAACAACACAAAAGTTCAATGCCATAAAACGTGAGAAATGTTTTCCAATTTTTTTCCAAGTATTAGTGACACACTTAAGAAAGAAATGGATGCGAGTAATAGTTTTTTTATGTCAAAACTAACACCCAACATACTTTCTGGGGTGGTATTATTAACTCGTTATCAACTTCAAGTAATAACATTATAATTAAATGAATTTTCTCAGAGACAATAAAAAAATATCACTCGCACTATTCGCATGACTTTTAAGACCTCATATTGAATGAATACGAATTGAAATGAGGACAAACACAGTTACTCCACAAACAAAAAATACCTAGTAAAAGGGAGGTTGACACTGACATTAACACTGATATTCACATTCACTCTTGTACAAAGAAGTTCGAACAGAGAAATGAAAATAACAGAAAAGGGGGGGGGGGGAATGAGAATTACGATAGATACAAGGAGCAAGTGAAGTAATAGAGAGAGAGTTATATGAAACTAAGGCATGAGTATACTAAATGGTAAAATATGTAAAATCCTTTTTAAGAGGCTAAATAAAAGTATTTGCAGAACTAATAGATTACATTATTCTCTGATATGAAAATTTCTCTACAAATATATTGCTGCCTGTCTTTAGGTTTGCAAAAATGTTAGTAAGCTTCAAACAAATAACTTTTGTTTTAATAAATAATATACATGTTGATTTATCTAATACATATTGCACTCCATAACCCAGACTTGTGTTTACTTGCCTGAATAGCCAGTAACGTATTCAAAACATGTGTTTAATGCATTTATTTACCATCCCCCAAAATATGCGACAGTATGTGACTAATGCGTTGGTATGAAATAGCGTATACAACATATGACAGTTATATGCGTAAAAACGTCAACTAGGAAAATGTGGAAACATTTGGATACTGTCCGTAATGAGAAACAATATTTACAAAAAAGGTTCAAAATTTCATTGGGAGCGGTCATTCATAATCCCTGGGTAAATTGTTACCTAATCTTGGATTGGATGTTCTGGTAGAAGGCACTAAAAAACGCGGAAATAGGTAAACACAGTGTGGCGTGTCTCCTCCAAATACTCAACATTTTGACAGCTTTGTCAATAGCAAGTGAAAACAATTTCGTCTTTTACAGCACTGCGTTTAATGGAAAGGTAGAAATCTTCCTAGTAAAGCAATTGCGATGTGTTGAACGTACAAGTAGACTGACAGATTTTGAAATGTTCTGATCTTTACGAAATCAAGTAACATTCCATCTCATTACCCATTTCAACTTCCGAAAAGACATTCTTCGTTTTAAAAGAAATGTTTCAAAGAAGTTTAAAAATTATTGGCAAAGCACGATATAAATTTATTGCGTTTATGGCAAGAAGCTAAACAAATGCAGAATAATAATCCGACAATTTTGAATTCTACGAAAATTATTCAATTATGTAAAATGATTAAAAAAATTTTCATAGAAAGCTGATGAATAATTTTGTTAACTCTAACATATAGAAAGATTGACTATTCTATCACTTGTGAAGGAGACAAACCGCACGAAAAAATACCCAGTGTTTAGAATGAAATAGTATGAACGTGTTTAAATCGTTCCTTCCAGAAATCAGATGTTTACTCGGATGGGCCGCCGACTGCATTTCGGATAGTCAGCGCGTTGGTAGATGTTTATGCTCTTTTTAATACGTTGAATACGTACGTAAACTCTGTGAGTTCTTGGAAGCTGGAACGCAGAAAGGCGAAAAAAGAGAAGACGGACAAGAAACAGATGCGATGCTCGTCCCACAAAAACAGATTACACAATTAAACATAAAAGCCTTTTTTCCAGTAGCTCTTCGAACAGAACCAACCCTTCTGACACACAGAATATCAATGTAAACTTGAAAATTTGCAGAACCCTGAATAACAACGAAATTGAAGCATCTAATAACGAAATCGAAACAGTATCGAAGCTGAACACAGCTAAAATTTAGCCCAGGAGATTATTAGATGTCAAGCCCGAATTTTCAATAATAACGATCTCTATTTTCTTGTATAATATCTTTGCATTTCGAGACATTTTAATCTCATCCGGAATTTGTAAATGCAATCACACCAAAAATGTAAGAAAAGCAAAGAAACAAGAACAAACAAAACATTGGCGTAATGATCAAATTCCGACGTAACGGTAAAATATAGTGATGAAACAATTCAAGGTCAAGTGTGACACCTGTTCAATGTCTTTGGTGGTATTTATATGCTCGTTCTTATAAACAAAAACGTGTCCAATAATAAAAGGATGAAAATGGGAGCGCTCGGGACGGCCAAGTAAACTGCGATTACACTGAGAATGGTGGAAATACAGGAGGTAAAACATTGTGCTTAAAATGTCGAAATGTAGGAAAAGAACCAATTACGTTTTCGTGCGAAACGAGGTGTGTTAGACATCAATGTTCCTGCAAATTAACGCAATAATAAATATATTTTTCGATGTTTATCCCTATAGTCATTGCACACTTTTACTACACTGATCTTCGAGGCACTTTGTTGTATTTAATGTTGCGGAGAATTGCAGCTCTGTGAATCACGACCAGCCACACCTGCTTTATACTGAAGCCAGAAGTTTGTTACTAGGCTGTCGCGGACGACGTTCACATAAATTTGCACGTGTAGAGCAAAATTGAGTCCTAAGCAATACTGTGAATGTTTTTATCGCCATTCAGCGACCTTCATGTCGCCGGAATTATGTAATGAAGTTGATTTATGACTACCAGAACGTTGTTACTTTCAGGATTCATCATTACTACTAGGATTCATCATTGTCTTGGACTTTAAGCTCATTACGGGCGCTTTTGAGGCCAGTTAACAAGACTGTTAACAACATTTCAACGTAAACATCTTTCTCTTGATCAGCATATGATCGTCTTCTACATACTGTATATCAGATATTCAATTCGTTATAATTTCCAAAATGCCAGAAGTTGGTAGTATTTTACACGTTTACATGACACATCAATGAGTGGGTTTTAGTTACAGAATTATGTCTTGTGTGGACAAGATCAGATTACATATTTCCGTTACAGTTTTATAAACATTGATGACAACATGGCAACTGCCATTTTACTATTCACGATTTTCCTTCATTCTCCATTCAGGGCAAGAAGGCTCGGCTAGGTTACAATCCAGGGCAGCCTATCGACTGGCTAGTGATTCTCAACGTTATAGCTAGCCAAATAATTTGATAACTTTATACTATTGTTCAGTTATGAATATATTAGGGTATTAGAGTCCATAATCGACTTGTGAGACTTGAATTTTACCCCTTCAGGAGATTACGTAACTACACGGTCTTTTTCCCATCATTCAGGCGAAGGAGAGTGACTGTAAAGTTTATGGTCGATGAATTAGAAATTTAGAATTAAGGTTTTGGAATGGCTTGAAGATCAACGGCGAAGCCAAACAGAGTCATTGATTGGAGTATTTTGCGTGTCGTGTGTACATAAATAGCTTGTCAAAAAATTAATCTCAATCCTAGAAGCACAATTAAACGAAAGATTTTGTTAGTTAAAGTAAGTAATTCAGAATTCGAGGGAATAGCAAAATACCGGGCACGTGGACTCGCGTTTCCAGTTCTGACAAAAGGGAATGCTATTCCCAGTGAGTGGAGTGAGAAGATCGTGCGGATTCCCTGTCAACCGAAATTTCAAAACGAAAAGCATTATTAGCATATGGTATGGTACATCGTCCACTAACAAATGCATCATTTAGTTCAGTGAAGGAATATAGGAGGTCTTGAGAGGGGAGGACGTGTCCTCCTTGGACTTGGACAATATACCCATTCTTCATGTAATAAACACTAAATGAATAGAATGTATTAAATTTATTACATGTTCATTATTTTAAAAATCATGGCTGAACAATAAAAGTAGCAAGTAACAACAGTAGTACTTCAAGAAATTATTTTCAATTTACGCCCATCAAATGTTTTCAAAAGCATCGCTTGTTCTTTTCTGCCTCCTCGTTTCATCTTCACGAGTGGTGCAATTGTTGCTACGCATGGCTCGCAATGTTTCGCCTCCTTTATTTCCACCAACCGAGGCGGCGGCAAGAAGGCGGCACCTAGCGACACCGCAGCGCATCCACGGCGGCTGGGGGATTCTTCGTAAAGATCTGAAGTGGGTTCATTACGCCACGGCGAAGCCCATTTCAACGCACACACGACAATTCTCTTCAGGTCTCAACCCACACACACTCTCTTCCTCTAATCCCTACAGTGTCTATTTACTGATGCAGAGCACTGAATGCTGTATAGGGCGATTCAAATTGGCTCCGGACCGGAAAGGTCTGTTACCACATGCTTATGATGTGTGTGACACTTAAGAGGCAAAGCGCACAACAATCAGGGAAGAAATTCTTTTAAAAAATGCGCCAAGATTGTCAACTTTACTGATTCTTCAAGGTCATTGTTTTGCTTCATAGCGCCGAGTTCGTGGTCCCTGGCGACGTATTTAACATTTCACCAGCGGCAGGAGAGGGGGCGAGCTGTTTGTTTTCGTCGCTGACAATGTTGCAAGAACAGGGCATCACATATGATTAATAATTGTGGCGCAGATGACATTCAAAGGGCCCAAGGTAATTTGGAATAACCTGTATAAGCAGTAAAAGAGACCGCGTTCAGATTCAAGCCTCTCACGGGAACGTCATTAGTGATCAGTGGAGTTTCGAAATGTGATAAGTAGGGAGTGAATTTCTATTATTTTGCATATTTTTGTCCGTTGGTTCAGGGTGTAGCTAGGTGAAATTTCTCGACGTTTGGTTAGAATATGATGCTATATAGATTAAAATGTTAGTGCATATTTGTGCATATTTGGTTGATTTTTCCAGTTGGTGCATATTCTTATAATTATAGGCGCATATTTTGCATATTTTGTCAAAAAAGACACTAATCTATGAAACGTTTCATCTTTTCAAAGAACCTTATGTAATTGTGAGCGTTCATTGATTCGAAAGAGACAGTCACAGTTTGCGTTTTGTGTTTTCTGTAGATGATAAAATACTTGTGCAAATGTCGGATATTTCTTGAGAAAGATATATTTTTTAAACCAGTCAGAAGAAATTCAACAAGACATACAATGTACTTCACTAAGGTGAATATTTACTTCGATTATTTCTCGCGCGAAGTACAGAAGATTATATTACGATTGCACAAAAAATATATCTTTTCATTCCAAGACAAATTTTCATTTCATTCCAAGGATTTTATCAAGACAGGTTTGCAGAAGAAATGAAATGTTAATTTTAAGTGCATATTAAAGAGCATATTTAAGAATTTTTAGGTCATAAATGCATATTTTTAGAAGCATATTTCAAGATTTTTTAGGGTATAAAAATCCGCTCCCTAGTGATAAGCGTATTGCAGAGAGAAACAGTGTTATGCCCCATACCAAAACTCCACAGTCGATCCCGTCATTCCCTCACAAGAATCACGTCTAGCTTCCTCAAATGGGCTTCGCCGTGATGCCCGCTCCGCCCCATACAGATCTTTAGGCAGAGTTCACACGAGAGATCTGTGCACTCGACGAGCGTTCAAGTTGGATGGAAACATACGAGAGGAAAGACATGCGCATGCTCGCACACTAACGTTGCTTAGAAAACAACGGGTAGCCGAATGCGAGCTACACCGCGATTTATTCAAAGCTTCGTCTGACGTGAATCAGCGGTTACGGGGCCATCCAATCGGGGCCTTGCACATCACTACAGTGGCGGCACTATGGTGGCGTCCGATTGAATGACACCGTAACAGCTCAATCACGTCAGACGCAGCTTTGAGTAAGTGCAAGTATAGAGTTTGTAAAGGTTGAATGCAAGTCCAGAAATTTATCGTGCCTATGTTGTACATCGATTAAAACGGTGTCCCTTCAAGGTCACAAGCTGCCAGGAGAGAGGGGGACATTGTCATCCAATCACGAGCGTCTTTACGATTTAAATTTTTGATACTGAAGCTCCCGATTGGATGACCGTTTTCCTTTCTTTTCAGCTCGTATCCTTGAAGGGACACTGCTTTAATCGAAGTATTGTCATTTGTTTTTCTTGATCATTTTTTGTACATGGAATGTAAATGTTAGCATTTTGTTCCAGAGGAGTAAGGATGTGACATCGATATTTTCGAAACATTGATTTGTTTGTAGAAACATCAATGTTTTAACATCGATGTTTTGCAATCGATGTTTTTTTTCTTTTCCGGAGTTTTGTTTCTGAATGAAAAATCCACATTATCACAATGCTGTAAAAGTTAAAATATGAAATAATAACTGGTGGTAATACTGTTAGTTCATGGGTTGGAACCAAAGGAACGTTGCTTGTAGTACCTTTTTCGACCAAACACACTTGCCCGAGATGACATCCATGTCATTGTATTTCCTTTTCTTCACGTTCGTTTCGCTCATTGAGATGTGGTCAAGTATGTTGTGAACGTAGGGTCTGCCGCTTCTAGTCTTTCGACGAACTACTAAACACGAACATGAAATTGTAATGCACGCGAATTTAATGGAAGAGATTACTAAACCAGTCTACAAATATCGATGTTATAAAACAGTGTTGTCGATGTCACGAGCGAAAGTCCGTGGCACGAGTGCCACGACGAAATCGCCCCTTCACGCACCTCGTCACCCCGCCACCAGAGACAACGCCATCCCTATTGTAAAACGGCGGGATTACTAATAGTTCCCTTTCCCGACGCTAGTTGCGCAGAGAAGCTCTTGGCATGCTACGGTGCCACGACGCGTGCCACTGCCACTAGTAGGAGACCTTGACACCACTATTGTAAAACATCGATGGTTTTCAGTCGATGCATTTTTTAACATTGGTGTTTGAATTTTGAATATCAATGGTTTGTTATCGATGTCGCATCACTAGTATGAAGGCCAGGAAGTCGATATTTTCGAGACGGCATTCAATTCCACATCTCCCTCCTGTGTGACGTCAGTTGAGTGCACAGATCACCGTCGAGGCGAGCGCCGTTAGCTAACCGTGGCGTGTGGGCTGGGGGTTCCGCAGCTGCGCCCGTCGCGTCGCGTCGCGTCGCCGCCATGAACCTGTCGCACAGCCGCAGCACGGGCAACGTGCGCGCCCTGCAGCGCGCCTTCAGCCAGGGCGGCGGCGGCGGCCTCATGATGGGGGTGGGGCCGTGGGCGGGGGGCGGGCCCGGGGGCGCCAGGGGGCGGGGCGGGGGCGGCGCGCCGGCGCCGCTGCGCAAGAGCGCCAGCACCAGCAACTGCGTCATCGTGAGCAAGCGGGGCTACAAGCCCTCCGACCGCCACGACCCGCAGAAGCGCGAGTTCCTCACCTCGCTCACCGCCAAGCTGTGGCACCTCTCGCTGGTACGTACTCCTTCCACCCGACCACCTGCGCTGCGGTTTTTCCAAAGCTGCCTGTGACGTAAATGAGCTGTTGACGGTTTCATCCAAACGGGAGCTTGTATGTCCCTTCAGTGACGTCACTATGGTGAGGTTCAAGCTCCCGATTGGATGAAACCGTCAACAGCTGATACCTGCCAGAGGCACGGTCAGAAAAATCGCACTGTAAGCTGCGATATTTCCAAAGCTGGCTGTGACGTAAATCAGCTGTTTCGGTGTCATCCAATCGGAAGGTTGAATACCATCACAGTGACGTCACTGTAGTGACGTGTAAAGTCCCGATTGAATGGCACCGCTGGAACAGCTGATGAACTGCCAGAGGAAGAGTTGAATAAATCGCAGTATATCCTTCGATTTTGATAATGTGGCGCGTCAACGCTCGTCTTCATAATAGAATATGTCGCGGCATTTCGCACCTTTCTCGATCGTTTCGCTAGATGTCGTATGATTGCGATTTTTATCAAGCACTTGATAGGGTTGGGATCATGCGACATCTATCGGCATGACTGAGGAAGACGCTAAATGCTGTGACACATTCCGTCATGAAGACTAGCCTTGAGGTGACACACTATAAAAGCCGCAATGTAAGGCCATGGTATTTGAATATCAAACTCTGTCATTTCCTGCGTTTTATTGTTTCCTATAATGTATATACTCTGATTAATATTGTCAGGTAAAGTATTACAATACAAAAACACAGAAGAGGACTGTTAAAAAATAATGTTTCCATCGATTATTTCGTCGACACCTTTCATTTTCAGCACCTATACCTTTCAGTAAAAGGACAAATATTGTTGGACTACGTGAAATTTCTTATTGAAAGGTCAATGATGAATTGTAATAAACTTTCTATCAAAATAAACGATACCGCTGGTATATACTGGCACTTCTCGCTGGCGTACCACGGCTCGTTCCAGCCAAGGCACTATGAATGCCGGCTGTCACGAATGCAGAGCCTCACTCTCCTACCCAAGCTATTGTATTTTAATATAAATTTCTCTGGCAATTCCTGAGTGCTATTGCTTCCTACAATGTTTATACTCTGATGAATATAGACAGGGGAAGTATTCCAACACAAAATCACAGAAAGGGGCTGTTAAAATATTGTGTTTTCATCGTTTCTTTCGTAAATATCTTTTATTTTCAGAACAGATGTATTTTAATAGATGGATAAAAGTTGGTATAAGAAATTTCTCTAATTGAAAGGTCTATGATGAACTGAATGAAAAGTTCAATCACAATAAACAACATTCCAGTTCTGATGCCATACAACCAATGCATTAACGTAACAGCATAATTAAATGCACAAATTGCCCATCGGATGTTTTATTGCAATGGGATTTTGTATCATTTTCTTTATGAAAGATGAAAACTTAAGAAAGACGAACGCCTTAAAGATGTTTATGTCAACACCATTAGTGCCCACTGCGCTCCTTCATGTGCGCACCCACGCGTTTCTCTGCGTTGGGGGGGGGGGGCCTGAGACCGAGTGGGGAAGCGCCTCACTTTCCCCTCTCGCCCCTCCACCCGCACCCCCACCCCCACCCGCACCCCAACGTCCACTGGAAACAGCATGTCGCAGCATCTCGATCGCGTTCCGTAGTTCAGTTGTAAAATTCAAGAGTCCTTTCTGCTTTTTTGACGTTAAATTGCGCTGTAGATATTGATGCATCGCTGGCGTTATTGCTGAATTTCAGTTTGTGACATGGAGGGAAATATTAAAACATAGCGAAGGCACTGAAGTACCCGTTGAGCTTAACTCTAACAACAGTACCCATTTACTGTACGATAATTTTTTTTTTACGTATCCGTTTCATTTTTTTCACTTCTGAGGAACACCTCTCGCACTTTCTTTACTTTTTATTAGTTTATTTCAGTAATGTTAGTTTTACACGAATATATGTAAGGCCAACTACGCGCAAACGTTGGGCCCTTTTTCTCAGTGCCAATTTTCTCCATGTAATAAAAATCATGGAGGAACGGAGATGAAAGTATGTCCTTCACTTAAAGATGACATTTTTCATTTCCTTCTGTGACGAATTTTTGTAGCAAACACTCGATATCGAAAATAACAACGATTCAGACCCCTTTCACTATTCGGAATTCAGACCGGCAGTGAATTGCAAGTGACGACTAAAATATTTTCGAACGATGAATATGTTCCAGTATCTCCATGTCAAAAAATTAAACGGATTACAATAAATTTATCACAAAAAAATCCACACCGACGGTGAATTGTTGTCAGCATTTGCCTCAAAAGGACACTTTAGTGTTCAAGTCTTAAAAAGAAGAGGGTAAACTTTTAAACACATTTTAGGTTGTTCCAGATTACTTGTGCCACAAATATAAAGATATTTTCAATAAAAAAATCTGAGAAAATGACACCGTCAATAAATTGGTTAATGAAATAATGTAAATGAAAACGAAGAGAAAATGTGTAGGAATGTTGCAACTTATAAGAACATCATTGTGAATACATATACACATAGGTGGTACGTCCCCTCCCCAATATTTTCAAGTACATTCAGTAGATTCTTTCTGATTGTATTTTTTACTATTAACGTAAACGGCTACCTAACAGTATGGTTCGGAGTACACATAGGAAGGCGAGCCCTGTATGAGCTGAACTGTACTTCCTCTTTACTCCGGTTTTTAAAACGTGGCTTGTCCGGTTCTGTCTTCACGATGGAATATCTCACGTCATTTCACGACTTTCTCGGTCGTGTCGCTTCATGCCGCCAGATACATCGCACTGCTTGATACGGTTGTGATCATGTGACATCTAGCGGCACGACAGATATAGACGCGAAATGCTGTGAGATATTGCATCGTGAAGACGGGCCCTCACGCGCCACGTTATAAAAACAGAAGTATAAAGATTGAGATAGTACATAAAAAACAGTAGGATACAGAAATGATTTAATCATGTTGAAATATGCCACACTTATCAAGTTTTGGTAGACTACCTCACCCTAGTCCCGCTAGAAACAAGAATTATTTGCAGCCAATGACAATCGCAGGGGAATCTTCGGTCCAGTTAGCCTTACCAGATTCGCTTGCTTATGTCTTATTGCTTAGGCCAACATGTGTAACTACTATTTTTTCGCTTTCAATAGTTTTCAGTTTATGCTCAGAATATATTATTTAATTGATAAATAGTTACGACATAACCTTTCCTTTTTCTCCACCTTGTGGACTTTAAAACAATTAAAACAAAAATTGCAGCTTAAAGGAAAATTCCGTTGATATACCATCATTTATCCACCAACCACCACAAGCATTTCCTTTAAGCCCTCCCCCCTCCAGATTTACATGCATACCTCATCATGGAACAGCTTAAAGGGATGTCTAAAATTGACATCAAAATAAATGAATTATCCTGAGCGAAACTAATTCCTCAATATTTCACCCTACCAAATCCCCTTGCCAACGGAACGAAGAGATTCTCAACGCAATAATGACCCGCCTCACGCCTTTTTATTCCTCATTTCCCTTTTCGCTTCAATTAGAACGAAATCGTAGCATCAACGCTCTTCCGCCTTCAAAACACGCTCTTTAAAAGCCAGGCGAAAATAGCACGGGGAGCGGAGGGAAAAAAAAAAAGAAGAAAATCTTCTTCCGAGGCGTCGAAATCTCGGCGCGGCGCCGACGCGCGGCGCGAACATCGCGACGATGCCAGCGCCATCTGTGAACGTCGACCGCAACTAAGCGAGCGCGGCTGCGCTGGCGTCGGATCGCGGAAAGCAGCGCTAGCGCTTGTAGTGGCGCTCCGCGGCGTCAAGGTTATAAACGCGATCTGTGTTTTCGCATCGGAGCGGCAGAGCCGGGCGGAGCGGTGCGGCTGCCAAACGCGCGGGAGGATTCCGCGATTAGGTCGCAGCTGTCGGTCTCGAACCGCTGTCCGCCCGGCAGTACTTCCGCTTAACCCCCCCCTCTCCCAAATCAGAGAGGGTGGGGGATTCAGAACTTCAGTGAGAAGAAAACTCTGGTATTCGCAGAGGCAGTGCCGGCGCGAGGCATGGGCAGATCGGGCGATCCCCCGGGGCCCCGCAAGTCAAGGGGCCCGATGATGGGACTGATAGGAAAAACTCAGTAAAAAAATTGAAAAATGAATCAGAACTCGAGAAAATCCTTATCGCATTTTTTAAAGTCTCGGTATAGTAGTCTGGTATTTCATCAAATTTTCAATTTTTTTAACCTTAAATAGTCAATTCCAGCCATTAGCTATAAGGTAAGATGAAAAATGTCGGAAAATTCTGAAAATTTTACAAAACAAAAATTTTACTATGGGTCTATAAAATGGAAAATTGTTTGTAATCAAATAACGCTAACAATAAAATAGGCTCTACTAAACTTAATATTTAATGAGATTTTTATAAACACTAAACACACATTTTTTAGCGTTTTAAGATCACCGTGGAAATTGTATTACTTGATCACTAAATACTTTTTACTTACAACTATTATTTAAAATGCAGCTTAAACGTCATAATGTTTTATATTTTTTGAAATTAAATAATTTATATAGTTTCTTGATACAACTTCCAAATTTTTAATTTTTTTTCGGTGAGGAGGGGAGGCTATGTTTCAGCATTGCCCCCGGACCCAAAATTGTCTAGCTCCCGTACTGTGCAGAGGCGTATCTACGGTATGGGGCCGTCCATAAACTACGTAACACAATTTTCGAGTATTTTCAACACCCCCTCCCCCCTTGCAACGCACTTCGCTATCTCTATATAACGCAGCGTAACGCTGTCTCAGGCCCCCTTCCCCCTTTAGAATTACGTAATTTATGGATGACCCTCATGGCGAACATGGCACGTGTCATGGAGGCCACTCACAGGGGCGCTATTTAGAGTTTACAAGCTAAAAGAAATAAAAACCCTAATTAGAAATCCTACGACAGGGGCGCTTGAATACCGAGGTACACCTCTGGGTATTTGTATCCTTCAAAATCTCTAGTAAAAGGGGACTACTTACCTTGTTGCCGAGGGCGTAAGCGCAGACACTCCATAATTTCTCCAGCAGTAACGCAACAAGCTGGCCCTCGCAAATCCCAAATTGGCCTATTCAGGAGAGAAATAAATAATTTTATTTAAATTTAATTTATTTTTAATACATTAAATGCTCGATACATTTTTAATTATCAAAACAGCTGCACTAATATTTTAGACTCGAAGTGAATTATTCAAAACTTAGTTTTATGTTTCATGAGTGGATTAAATTATAGAAAAGTGTTAATAATATGTTTACAATGATTTATACCTAATTGTCACCATTCTCGTCACCTTGTTAGGCAGACCACTTCTTTGAACAAGAAATTTAATTATTAAATATATATATATATATATATTTAAAAATTAAATTATATTTCATTAAAACATTAATGTTCTTTGAAATTTCATACAAATTGTGATAATTATAATTGCACAACTAATTTCAATAATTCAAATTTAAGTCCAGCCTAATTCATTTCCTGTTATATTCGAGGTTCTTTGTTGTTGTTTCAATTAGCATTGCAGGCGCAGTGACATCGAGAACTTAAACTCATTTTTAAGAGAACTGTGTAAAATACAGTTTTGTTATATCTAGACATATGTCTGACGATAAATTTCCAAATCATGATTACGCTATTATTAACGAAGGACTTACAATTATTTCTTTTCACTCATATCTCAACAGCGGTTTTTAAAAACTGTATCATTGGTGCAATAACTGAGCCCCTCTGGGACAGATCGGTGGCTCTGAAGGTTATTATGCTTATTATCCTTATTATTATTATAATGCAGTTTATTTTAATGTTTATTTTCTTTTATCATAAGGACAAATACACAGGTTATACAAGACCAAAGCGTATTTATCGACGTCTTTTTGTTACGAATTCATATCTATCCTACTCCCATAAAATTATTATTATTATTATTGTTATTATTATTATTGTTATTATTATGCTTATTGTGCTATTAGGTTATTTGAGTTATGCTGAAATACTTCACGCATTTGCTGCCGAATATCTAAGAACAAGGCCAACGTTTGAGCCGCGTTCCGAGAAAGAAGCGCGAAATGAACCAATGTCGTGTGGTTCAGAGTAATAAAACTACATTATTTAATTTCATCAATAGCATTCAAGAGGTAATAGTTGAATATATTTTACCGTCGTGTTTCTTAACTTCTAGTAAGCTAATTCCCAAAAAAACAAATTTCGAACAAAGGTTTGGAAGAGCAATACTTCCATAATCCCCTTTACTTCCTGATTGATTTTAATGAATTGATTGATCCATTAATGTATTTATAAATGTATTCATTCATTTACGAAGAACGGTGACGTTGACAGCGGTGGGTAACCTATGTATTCCGTTGTACAGTCGCTTCTTTACCTTTTCCTCCTCGCCATCTGTTACGATCGCCGAGCTTGCATTTATTTGAGGGCATGTACAAGAGTGTTCGCGAACTAGTCTATTTTATTTCACATCCTGTTCTCTATTTTGATCGCTGACCCAAACTAATGCATCGTGAAAGACTCGATCTGTTCAGTGCATCCGTGAGACGCCATGACGCAATGCAGATCCGCTCCGGTGAAGTACTTAAGGCTCTCCGTCAAGCACATTTGGCCGTCGACGCAGCTTGCAACTTCAATAGCAAATCAATAGGTTCGTATTTGCCAGTCGCGAGGTCGTGTGTACTTCCAGGATGCGCCATAGATATGAAGCTAAGCAAGAGGGGGTAGGTTCAATCCCATCCCAATAATATGTATAAAGAAACATCACTCGCACGAGAAACATCTATGGGGGTCGAAGTAATGAATTGCGCTACTTGACAATAATATGACATGCAAAAAAAAATAATAATAATAATAATAATAATAATAATAATAATAATAATAAAAATAGCCGGCCCCGTGGCCGAGATCGCTAAGACAGTAGGGCCGTATTGTCTTGGACCGTGGGGTCGCGGGTTCGAGTCCCGTCTCGGGCATGGTTGTATGTGTTCGTTCATTCACCCCCCTATCATCACTACATCGTCTTATCATCATGTTGTAACGTTACTTCCAATAGTGGTATCTAATGACCGAGTAGTTGATGCGACCTTAAATAACAAGTAATAATAATAATAATAATAATAATAATAATAATAATAATAATAATAATAATAATAACGACAATAACTACTACTACTACGAACATTAGTGCAGCGCCATCTGGTGGCAGATGGGAAAGTACGCGTGTGGGTGCAAGGCACGAGCTGAATTTTTTCATACACGTACTTGCAGTACTTGACGAGTCGACATTCTTAACGGTGGGTTATAATTATCGAACTATCTTCATTAATTTTAAGACGGCCAGGTGTCTCAATTTTCGATGGTGTTGATGATTTATAAACATTACATACTGCTTGCCATCTTAGTTTAACCTCCTGTTGTCAAAGCTTCATGGCCAAAACTGCAGGAGCGTCACAACCGCGAGTAGAATGAGGGTCTAAAGTGATCATGAGATACCCGGAGTTGGTAAGAAAGCGACCCAGGGCTGACTCCGAAGTTCTGGGAGGTGGAGAGAAATATGTCCCCAATATTCTACGCATAAATTGTGTAAAGCAAAGTGCACATACGTAAATGATTCCGTTTGTGAGTTAACTCTTAAACCATCACAATCTATAACTGACCTTCCATAACGAGAATCGAATCTTGATTTAGCCGATCAAAATTATCTGCTACACGTATCCAGTACTAGCTATTTTCCGTGATTTGAGTTTGAAGTTTCGACATCAGCTAAGACGTGTGAAACTATGTCGCTTCCTGATTGAAATTTTAGAGGTCATTTGCTCTGATCGTTGGTTTGCGTAGTACTTCGATAAATCGGGGGCGGACCCAGAGACAAATTTTGGGAGAAGAAATTCAAAATGTTTTCGTCGAATGTGTCATATTACAGATTTTGTAAATTGTCGCAGGCTACACTAAGCTCATGCTTCGTTACGGTTCTTGTTCTTAGTAATTATCCGAAAATATTTTTGCTTGAACATTTCGTGACAAGTTAAAATTAATAGTTACTGAAACATTTTAGGAGGGAGGATTTCCTTCATCCCTGCCCGTGGATCCGCGCCTGGACAAATTCAAGACTTACGTCGGGACAGAGAACTATACTGCGATTTTTCTAACTTTGCCCCTCAAGGCCCGTCTTCACGATTGAATATGTCACGGTATTTCGCGACGTTCTCAGTCGACCGCGACCGTATCAAGCAGTGCTTGCGATCATGCGAAGTCTAGCGGTATGATGGAGAAAGACGCGAAATGTCGTGTGTTATTCCATCGTGGCCATATGGGCTTGAGGGGCAGAGTTAAAAAAATCGCACTATAAACACCAGTCACCAACAATTTAGACTCGACAAATACTGCAAGTCACGTATGCCGCTGGCACCTCGCGCCTCGCACCCACTTGCGTATCACCAGCTGGCGCTGTATGCGGCGGTATTGGCGCGTTCCCTCCAACCCACGCCCTCGCCGCCTCTCCAGTCCGAGTCTTCTCTCCGCCCCGCCCCCGCCACGCTCCCGCTTCACTTTCCGCTTCCGCCCGTGCCTGCTTCCCAACACCCGTCACCCACTCCCATCTCCGCTTTCACCCCCGCCCCTGCTACTACTACCTCTCTGCCGCCCGGAGCCTGGCCCCAACCCAATTCCAGTCTCGGCTCCCACTTTCGCTTTCGTCCTCTCCTCTCCCCAGTTTCTGGTCTCGGTTCCGATCTCGGTTCCGATCTCGGTTCCGGTCCCGGTCCCGGTCCCGGTCCCGGTCCCGGTCCCGGTCCCAGTCCCTGACCCGCTGTCCCTTCCCCTCCCCCTACGTTATCTCGCCCTCTCTCACCCACTCCCCGTCTCCGCCCCCCCACCTCTACTCCGATCACATCCCCACCCGCACTTCTGTGTCTCTCCAGGACCGCCCCTCCACTGCCACCCCTACCTCCCACCCCCACCCCAACACCGCGCCGCGTGTGCAAATATGACGTCGGCGGCGCAACGACGCCTTTATACGCCGACCTTGTGACGCCAAACCCCGGAGATGTTGACGTTGGCCGCGGCGCGGGCCGACCACGGATTGCTCTCGTATTTCTGCGTCGGCGGCGTCAGTGCTATTTAAGACGTGTGTGTGTATACGCGCAGCTTTCGCATGCACTTTAACAACTGCTTTCGTTTTTCTTTCAAGCATCGTAGCGGATGCAATTACTCGGTTGCGGTGAAGCTCCGTTTTCAGTCGCAATGGTTTTCAATACACTTGTCATGCTATGTTATGTCATGTCATGTGCACGACACTTCAATGGACATAGTTTGTTTTAAGATGAGTTGTATTAAAGTTGTCTCAACAACGTTGATAAGTATTTTCTTTCTATTTTCAATAATAACAAATGTCGATATAAGATGAGGAGCTTCACGTTTACAATTATTTCTCTCTGTTATCGAGTGTCCCTATTCATCCAGAAATGTATTTGGCGGTGGTAGTTTTGCCCGTTAATAAGACAGAAAGCCGCTGTATAAATAGAACGAAAGAGATTTAACAGGGTGAAAGGTTTTTGGAGACGCATAATTTCAAAATATTGTTACGAAAACATGGTAACATGATCATATATCACGGTCACAATATTTTCATTCTTCTCTTTCTAACCAATACGATGTTAATGCCAGATGTTCACATTTATGAACTGCAATTTTATAGTATTCACCTTATCTCGGCCAGTGGGTTGCAATTCTGAATGAACCTTGTTATCAAACGCCACCAGTGAACCATATAGTCAAATGGAGATGATTACACAGATCAACATTTTAAACAAAATTTTCCTTCGCAAGAAACACTTTTGTCTCTCATGTCTATTTTATTACCCTGAGAACAAGCTCAAATTTATAATACTATGCAACAATGTTTATGATAATTGAGGATTGTACATGGTTCAACAAAGCAATTTTTCAATTTAATAACTGCATATACTGAAGAGATAGAATTTTGGTGTGCCCCTGTATGGTACAATTCAAATACTTTAAAAATAAAACTATGAAAACTCCATCCAAAATTAAATGAAAGCAGCACTAGACACCACTTGCACGTGTGCTCTTGAACGCAAGCCAAGGACCCGCATAATGGCGTCTTTGTTGTGCCTTTCGCGCGGTTTCCTGCGTTATGTTTCACAAGACGCATCACTTTCTAAATTAAACATAGGGCGCGCGACGGCAAATTAAGTAATTGTGGCGTTTATGCGTTACGGCGTGAAACATGCCTCCTGGCGCACCCTCCGCCATCTGCTAAGGAGCGAGCGCCTGCAGCCTCGAAACAATGCAGAATTAGCCTTCGCACAAATAAAATGCCTTGTCCGCCCCCGCTGCATACCTATGGCAAGACTCAGGGCTCCCAACGCGGTCTCGAAGGGCTCGCGCTGGCACGGTTTAACCCTCCGGCGGGCGCGTCCCGTCATCTCCCACCAGCAGGCGCGGGCGGCACTCTGTACCGCATTTATCAACTTCGATTTTCGCGTCAATAGTTATTACCTTTGTTATTGAATGTGAAAGAAATATTATTTATTTATGTTTTTATACATTTTATTTCATAATAACTAAATAAATACCAAACGAAATAAAGATATTAATAAGAATCTGATACAATATTTGCTCCCTCCGTGTCTTGGTACGTGTTACGTGTGGGGGAATGAATACGGTGAAAACGTGCCTTCTAACGTTTCTTCAAAAACAACGCATTTAAATTTAAATTACTAGTTAGTACTCCAAAATCTGTGTCCTAAAGCTCAATAAAAAAACCGCAGTAAGAATTCTAATGGATAAAATACGCCAATATTATACTTACATGACAAAGGGCGTGCGGTACGGTGTACCGCAACCATTGCAGAGTTCGAATTACTAATGAATAAAGGTCGATCGGCAGTGTCTAAAATGTGATTTGAGTGCCATCCGGTTGAAAATATAATGAATAAAGAATAGATATGAGCTCAATAGTGCGACACTAATTATTTACCCGAAATCAACAAAAATGTAAGAATGGGGCACTGAGTGCCGCTGCGCGCCTGCCCGAGGGTTAAGGCACCGGTTCGCGAACTTTTGCCTTCGGGTGCCGAAAATTATGTTTTATCCTTTTCATAAACTCTATCGTTTTTTTAAACTAAAAACATGTTATCACACGCCAATTAACGGTGGAATGTTTAGTAATTCAATAAAAATGTGCTATTATTTGCCCAAAGGCGAAATTTAATTTCCGTTTCCTTTTTGGGAGTAAGGGATTGCACAGCGATTGAGTTCGGGTCGAACTGAAATGAGAAAATTACAGACTTTTCCCCGTCGTTCTCCCTATATTCTATTTTTCCTTTCTCCCTTTCCTCCAAACTACTGAAAAGTGTCCTTGGTACGCGACGAGAAATAGTTCCCGGCGAAATACTATATTACATTGATTATCTGATTCTCAAACAATGTGTCATGTACTGAATGTAAAAAAAGGTAGTTTGACCATTACTTCATCTGAGTCAATGGAAGACTTATTTTAATTTACGTTTTAATTCGCCTCCGTTGTATGCCAAAGGTAGGATATATAGCGGAAGAGAGGAAAATTGGCACAAAGATGCGAAGGGATCTCTAAGCGTTAGGAAATAAAAGGAATTTGAACTCCAATATCTTCACCACATTGCTTTCTAACTGGCAACCTTCACAGACGGCATGGTCAAAAACAAGGATAATGAACAAATCGACTACAGTAATTTTATTAGGATTGAAATATGTTGATCGTCATCCAACTACTCAAAGTCGATAATGTTTTAAACATTTTTCGGAAATCTGAATTATGTTTAATATTAGCACTTGTAATTATAATTATTGACTTATGGCAATAAGTTATTTTCTAGATACATTTCTTATAATATAATGTTTTTTTTAAATGAAGACCTCAGGGCAATAACTATACGTAAGTTTTTATAAAAAGGAATGTAAAGGTTTAAAAATTGCCTTCTATACGCTGCGAGAAAGAACATTAAGTCATGAATTACACTGCCAACCTGCGGCAAATCTTTAAAGTAAAAACCCAACATTTAGAGACATCTATGGGGCGCCGAAACACACGAATATCTCAATTTCATTAGAAATGTGGCAAGACATGTTGTTGCCCCAAGGTCTTCATATATACAGGCTGTCCCACCAACTATGGACCACCCCCATAACTTCTCAAGGGTTCAGGATATCGAAATGCAGATTTCGATTAACAATGCGGATTCATGGGGCAAGTAACATGCCATAGAGAAATTGTCTATAACATTTTTAGTTTTCAAAACATTTAATCATCTTTGATTTTTTAAATGGAACTATATTGTTTTCAGCAGCAATGTATAGATCATGAAAAGAGGAATAAAATTATGTTTCATATGCTAGTATTTGATAGTAATTTGAGTATAAAATTAGATTTTTTGATATGTGGTTTTGAATTAAACGGATAATATTTCGTGAAGCAGCCCTTACAACTCTCGCCTTCGGGAAAAGTGACCTTCACGGCGTCAAGACTTGCGTCGAAAGAGGAGACAGGGGTGGCAATGAGGGGATAAGAGGCCTAACTAAAGCGATCCAGGGTCTTGTCACAAAGGTCACATTAAGAAACACTAATTTCAACGATCAGAATAAGAGATTTTTTCCATTGATTTATCTGCATGTAACTTGTCTTCTTTAATAATAAATATCATTTTCAAACTTGACAAGAATCCAACCACCGTCTCTTCGTTGGTAAATTTAATTTTTAATTAAGATGATTATTCGTCCACTGCGCAACCGTACCTCTCCTGTTGTTCATAAATGGAAAAGAAAACATTACACCCCCGTCTTCTGCCGTGGATTTTCAAGTTTGTGGCAGCACGTGGTGTTATGAAGTGAGAAACTCTCCAATCAGTATTAGCAGTTGTGACTGCAGATGTGCATTTGTGTTAAAGTTTATTAAATTTACACTGAGAGTCTGTCAAGAATATTTTAAAAATTTTATTGCTTTCTTCTTTTTGTACATGTTTAAATAAGATGTTTATTAGCAGTAAATAATAATAGAAAATGTCTACCTATCTATTATTTAATTAATTAATCGAGATATTACAATAAAAATCTTAAATAATTCATTCCCTTTCCATGTTTTAAAATGAGAGTTTGTTTCTGCAAACACACTGAGCTCGATTCTTGTAAGTTTGAAAAGAACCTTTATTACTATCGTCCTTCCGCTACAAATTATTTTTATTTTGTTCTTTTTGATTATCGTTGCTTTGGAATTTCAATACAAGAAAAGTTCAATTCAGATGAACAAATGGCAAAAATCTCTCATTCTGATCGTTAATGTTGATGTTTGTTCATATGATCTTCATGTCAAGACCATGAATTGCTGTAGTTACGTCTCTATCTCTCATAGCCGCCCCTCTCACACCTTGTCTCCATGAAAAAGTCTCGACGCCGCGAAGGCCGTCTTACCAACGGCTACTGTTGCGAGGGCTGCTACAAGAAAAGACCGTTTACTTAAAAATCACGTGTCAGAAAGTCTAATTTTATACTCAAATTACCATCAAAATACTGACATATGATACATCATTTTATTCCTCTTTTCATGATCTATACATTGCTGCTGAAAAAAAATATATAGTTCCATTTAAAAAATTAAAGATGATTAAATTTTTTGAAAACTAAAAATGTCATAGACAATTTCTCTATGGCATGTTACTTGTCCCATCATTCCGCATTGTTAAACGAAAACTGCATTTCGATATCCTGAACCGTTTAGAAGTTATGGGGGTGGTCCATAGTTGGTGGGACATACTGTATACTAGTGTTAGCTCAAAAAAGTTAGGTCCATTCTGTGGTCAGAACGAAATGTATGTTACTAAAGGGGAATGTTGATCTTGTTATATCAACAGTCTGCGTTGAATTCTCAATTATTCAAGGAATCTCACCAACTATGGGCCACCCACTGAACTGCTACGCGGTTCCCGATATCGAAATACAGTTTTCGCTCAACAAAGCGGAATCATGGGGCAAGTGATATGTAGAGGTAACGTTTGAAATATTTTAGTTTCTGAGAAATTTAATCATCTTTGATTTTTCTAATGGAACCATATTTTTCTCACAAGCAATAGATAGATCATAAAAAGAGGAACGCAATGATGTAACATATGTTAATATTTTGATAGTATTTTGTGTATAGAATTATACTTTCTGACATATTTTAAAATAAACACATTTTTTTCCTGTAGCAGCCGTCGTAACTACAACTTTGGGGCAAGGTGGCCTTCCCGACCTCTCACCTCTCGCCGCAAACGTGCGGGTGTCGCGAAAGCAACCTTCCTCGAGGGCAACAGTTGCAAGGGTTGCTACAGGAAATCTTGTACATTTAATTTAAAATCACATATCAGAAAGTATAATTTTATACTCAAAATACTATCAAAATATTAGCGTTTCTTACATCATTGCATTCGTATACTTACGATTTATCTATTGATTGTGAAAAAAATACACGGTACCGTTTCAAAAATCAATGATGATTAAATTTTTCGAAAACTAAAAATATTTCAAACAGCACATTGCTCTATCTAAAATATATATCTACATTACATTCCTTGTCCTATGATTCCGCATTGTTCAGCGAAAACTACATTCCCATATAGGGAACCGTTTAGAAGTTATGGGGTGGCCCATAGTTGGTGAGGCTCCCGGTATGCAGCTTATCTTTAATTAAGACCTACTACGATACCATTCACAATAGTTAAAAATATAAATAAAAATTGAAATCAAATCAATTCCTTTCACCAACAGCGGAGGTCATCTCCTCCGGAAAGCAATAAAACATCTCTTTGAGACTTAATCCAAATTACGTGCATCAGAGACAGATGGAAATACTTTGCCTGTGGTCTTGACAATTACCCTACAATTACCCTACCTGTTTGCAACAACAATAGAAGCATGTCGATGCTTCTTGTTGTAATCGTGAGATCAGAAATAGGCGTTTCTGGTCTTTCTTATTACTACTTTGTATCCATGACCTAACGCCTCTCATTTCCTGTTCTTTTATTTAAATTCTTCCAAATCATGGATAATCCAAATCATAACCCAGCAGAACAAATTTAATCATCAAATAAACTTTCAAATAAACAGTAAAACTTTAACAAATTTAATACTTAATTTTTCAAAAAGCACTTTTAAATTTCAATCACTTTTACAATCATATTATTGTCATTCAAAAACGTACGTCCGTATTTACAAAGTGAACTTCAAAATTCTCCATTATTTTAAGATTCGTAAGAAATTTCTCATCACATTCACAACGTAATATTTGCAATGCCACAAAGATGCAGAATATGAAAAATTAAAATGAACATCGTCGAGTCGCAAATGGACATCTGTCTACACGTCCATTTGGTAGTAATAAAGAACGTCTCGTAAAGCGTTAACAAGAACTAAGAATGAATAGAAATAGAAATCAGTATCTTATATCATAATTCCACCAACTTAATTATGATAGTTTTTGCACTTACTTTCCATGAAGTTCCGAACTTCAGAGATATCACTCGTTACAACACACGCACTTTCCAAATTCACAATTCACAAGTTTATGGGGACGCAGTCAACAGCAAACTGAGCGCTCAAGCTGGAAGGTAATAGTGCCAACATAACGAATTAAATTCATTCAGTTAAGAGTTGATAACGTGTTACTTTGGCCACCCTGCTTTTATAGAACAAAACACGTAAAGCTTGTCTGCCGCGTTGGAGTGGAAGTAACGAGTTACAGATACATCTATCGTATCTCTAGCTCGTTGAATGGAAGAAGTTTGAAGAATGACAAATGCAAATTCCTTTTTTTTTCAGGAAAATTATGCCTACATTCATTCCAAATACTTGGAATGAATAAATGAACTTTTTACCAAAATAAATATTTTTAAATAATTTAGAAAATAATATTTTTCGAATTTTTAAATCTTAAAATAGTTATATGATACTATAATATAAATTATGTACTCAACCGCATTTATCTGTGCATGGTAAAACTCTCCAAGCGCAATATTATTTCGTTAATGAAAGAAACTAATAATTAATATGATACTCAGTCGAAAGTTTTGCAATAACCAAACGTGTTATATTGTATAAAACTGCCTTACTAAGCATAATAAAAAGTGTTTCTCATACATAAAATATGTGAATCAGAGTATTTTAGTAACTACATATCTATTTAACACATGAAAAACAGATTTCTTTAGTGATTTGCAACTATTTCTAAATAAGATGCAGCTTTCTTGCTTAGGGATAATAATCGGTAGGTCACAAACATTACTCATTACGAAAATATCAAAAAACAAAAAATCTTGTGATACTTTTTTTAGGCTAAGACGTGCAGAATACAGATCGCAAAATCCCAGAAAACGGTACAACAAAGAGTAGATTCTGGGGAAATGCTTCAGCATCAGTGCTCTTCTGTTTGTTAAACTACACTTTTTAAACTACACATTTTAAACTACTGTTTGTTAAACTACAAATTTGTTAAACTACAAAAAATAAAAAAAAATTATCTACTTCACTAAGCCATTACTTCATCTCAGCCAAATAGAACTTTGACAAATCTCTTTTTACTCGTCTTTAAGAAATTTGTAAGCTGAATTAAACTAGAAAGCAGAGCAAACATTATTCGTCTTTCTCAGACTATCCCAATAGATTCATAATCTTCATTAGAAAAGTTAGAGCAGTTTTGAAAGTCATAATAATTTATTTACATTTTCCCTTCTTAAATAACAAGAGTACCTTTCAACTTTTTTTTGTTAAACTACCGTATAATAAAGTTAAATTCTAATAAAGCTAGCCTAGAATATATTCTGAAACTTAATTTATTTAAACAGCTGAGAGTATAAAAAGTGATGGTGTCAAGATTGGGTCGAAGCGCGTTATGGCATCTGGTCGAAAACATCTTTCCGCTGTGTGAAAGAAACCGCTATCAGTAGCCCAGATTTTAAAAGTTTTTGATGAAAATATTGAATTAAAATAGTACATTATGAAACGATGATGTAATGATTGGTCTTGATACACGAGTGATATTACAATACGAGCGAGGAACGGGCGAGGAACGTAAACTTCACATGAGTGTATTAATACCCATTACATCCAGTTTCATACAATCCTTTTTCTACGACTCTTGGTAACGTTTATAAACTAAACTTTTATACCGAATCGTTTCGTGGCAGTTGACATCCAGGATTAAGCCAAGGCCACCTAGCGGACAGCTACCCTACCCCTTTGATTTACTTGTTCGCCTGAGAGACAGAGAACAAAAGAAGCGGCAATAATTCCAAGGTCACAATTTTCGCTTTTTCTCTTATTTTTGGAGATGCCAACCCAACCTTTGATTCCCTAAACATTTTAAATTAATGAATTGTTTGGCTTTTAAGGACAATCTGAGGCAGCAACATATAAAACAAAATGACTCGCTTTCCAATCTTAACGTCAGTCAAATGTTCCCTCTACCACTACTACTGAGCTAGTCAAATAGGATCAAAGTGAAATGATTCAATTTATTTTAAATAATATTCTATGTAAAAATTACTAATCATAAAATAAATTAAAAGTAACATGCGTAATATAATATTAAATACAATTTTAATATACACAATTGAACGTTTACTAATAATGATTCTCAATGATTAATTGTCAAAACTGGGTTTGTAGAACTTCTCTGTGATTGATCAAGAACCTGTATCGTATCATTGTACAAAGGGTTGCAATCATTAAATGACAGAATTACGCAATGGGAGTAGAAAAATATTTTTTTAGACAGCCACTAGCAAAATCGGTTCTTTTATAGTATACGTACGGTGCTTAAAGTTTAATTTTTAGCACCAATACTAAAAGTAAAACGATGCTCAAGCATTCAAATAAATCTCTGAATACAACAAACAAAATGATTTCATCTGACTGCTTTAGCTATTACTGACCTTAATGTATAATTATGTGATTTGTATACTTGAATAAAAATAAAATGTAAGTCGGTAAGGCTGTATAAAAAAGTTCACGACACAAAGAACACACATGGTAAAAGTGATTTTATTTACTCATAGGAATGTGTTTCTCAGCTTGTATGTCTCGTGTCGCAACATTTTCTACTCGCAAAATAAAATGCCACTTTTACCACTCGATCATAAATAACTATTTGAGCACTCATACTTTTACTTACCTTCACTTTTCATTGATTAGAAGGTGTTACTTTCCGTACGAATACGGCAAAATCGACACCATTCACTTAGACACCATATTTTTGCAAAATGTCTTCGCTTTCTTACACAACTAGGTACTGCAAGAGAAAACAAAACACGGAGGCAAAATGAATCAACATGGCTGCTGCCTCGCAAACGGAGAATGATCTTAACAGCATACTATTTTGAATTTCCATGAATTTGTACTAAAACATAATGTACGCTACTCATACGAAAGGAATCTTTGGTGCACTCATTTCAATAAGGAGCGAATTTTTATGCTTTGCATATTTTTGGTCGTTGCATCAGGGCATAGCTAAGTGAAATTTCCTACATTTGGTTAGAATTGGATGCTATGTAGATGAATACATTAGTGCACATTCGTGCATATTTAGCCGATTTTTCCTTTTGGTGCATATTCGTGTAATTATAGGGGCATATTTCGTTAAAATACAGACTTCTCTCTAAAACGTTTTTTTCTCATACGATTTATTTATTTGTTAGGGTTCCTCCATTACAAAGAGCTTGACACAGTCTGCGTTTTTTTTCTTATCCAGGGATGCCAAAATACTTGTGCAAATACAGGAAATTTCTTGGTATCATATATTTTTTAAAATCAGTCAGACATACAGTGCTGCAAGACACACAATGTACTTTACTAAGATGAATATCAACTTTAATTATTTCTCCCGCGACGTAAGATAGATTATAATCTGTTTGTACAAAAATATATATTTTCATTCCAAAGGCACTGCTTCTTCTGAATTTTATCAAGAAATGTTAATGCAGGAAATGGAATATTCTTAATTTTAGTTGCATATTAAAATGCATATTTAAGAATTTTTAGGTCATAAATGCATATTTTTAAACGAATATTTTAAAAAATTTTAGTGTATATAATTCCTCTCCCTACATATCAACCTTTCATTCTTACGCCAGAGATGCACATCCTGTGTACGTTACTAGTACAACTAGTAACGTAAATGACCGTGGTTCTCTTGTCCTAAGAATAACGCGTTCCAGGGTTGAAAACTTATTCACGCAAGAGGGTCTTTGACTTGTTTTCCGTCATTTTCTCCTTTTCATCTCTCACCACGTTAATTCCCTTTATTTAACACATTACCATCTTTTTTAACTTAAACATGTTTCCGGACAATACTGAACAAACATAAGAGACTCGAAAATACGTAGTTAGTATTGAATAGCGGGACGTTCGCCAAGGCAGCGTAAAGACTAAGAATATTATTATTGCTATCGGGCAGTACCCTCACATAAGAGTGGTTATTTTTGTAGTTAATGGAAATATAATGGGCACGGAAAGGAAGTGTTTAACGATCAATTTTAGTTTGTTGACCAAAACGATTGCCGAGATCACAGAAGTTAATTAAATGTGTTTATTTTTGTTCCTTGATTTTGTGCATTGTTTAATGACGTACTGCAGTCAAACCCGTTATTTACATTTGATCAAACAAACCATGTATACAGAGAAATAATAGTTGCGTAGTAAATATTATTTCATCCTGCAATAAAAAAAGCTGCTGACGAAAAATTCAACTCCACTGTCAATAACACATTCAGAAAATATACACAATACACGCTTGTGATTTGAATATTTACATTAAAACTACATTTGTTGAAGTTTTTGAATATTTTATTTGTGTTTTTTCTTTTTTGACACTCATTTGGCATCTGCAAAAAGCAGCTCTGGTTGACTGGAAGAGTGGATTATAACAGAGAATCTTAACTGCGCACGTTTTCTTGAGCCCTCATTTCGCGAGACGTGAGAGAAATGAGGAGGGGTTGGTTATTTTCTACGACACGTCTAAAATTATATTCCGATCAGTCCCAGGCGAATACCGGAGCAGTATTCTAATAAATGGCCAACGTACTGTGCGCTGTCTTTCCTTCCTCTTTCCTAACCTATCCTCATCTCTTATTGATACACACACTCACGTGCACCACACTAGTGTGGGAAGACCAATCAGGAGCATAAGAGCTTGTCCCATCTGGAGGAGGGGAATGCCCCGCTGAGGGAAATATCTGGAGGCAGGAAAACCCGCCAGCGTCGGCTCTGGATCGCATGTTTCTGCGGCAGAAGACCGCCCTGACCTCCCGGGATCTAACCGTTAACTGGTGACGTGCCTTCAAACTTCTCTTACCGGTGACGTGCGGTCTGTGAGACCCAAAAAGGTTTAGGCAGATTATTCTCGGTGTTCCATTTCATGTTGACTTGACAATTTTTTTCACGTTAACTGTGCTATAACAAACAAGAATATAAAAAGATTTGTCGTTAATATGTAAAATGAAAATAATATAATTATTCATTACTCGCCGAGTAAATGTATGGCTATAACTTGTTCCATACTGTTTCTTTACTATTAATTATCTTAAGAACTCGTAGAATGGTTTGAAATATTATTTACTACATTAAAAAACCTTCATTTCTATACGGTAATGCATTGTTACACGAAAATTATCCATTAATAAAAAATTTGCAATGCACATTCATTGTGGGAAGAAAAGTCCCATTACTGGTGATGTGAGGTCTGCGAGACCGCTCCGAAACTTCAATTGGCCCTCACCAGCGAATGGCTGTCACTGGATCCGCTGCCCCGCGTGTGAGAGTGGTTTAGAAGGAGATAGGAAAGTACTGTATTGCGACGTACCAGAAAGGAGAGGCTACGCGTTTATTTTTTCTCAGTGGTCTCAGAGACCGCACGTCAACAGTTAAGGGTGAATATGCTCTGTACTTACCAGACTAATAATAACACAGGCACACTAAAAAGTCAGACCCAAAGACTTGACACATGTCTCTCTATGTATTTCAAAGCGCTGAATCCGAAACTGAAGCCAGAATTGTGCCACCACCCTCCAGTTGTTTTTTAAATCCTGAGAAACCACCTTGAAATTGTAGATTGTAAATTTGAGGGTGTTTTCTTGCGATTTAAAAAACTGGAGCTAGATGGCGCAATTCTTGTTTCAGTTAGGAATTCAGCGCGTTGAAATACATAGAGAAACATGTGTCAAGTCTTTGGATCTGACAACGTTTTTTGAGTGTGTGCCTGTGTAATTGAAGTAGTTGACGTACTCCTCGGAATCAAAAAATACCGAATCACTCACTCACTAGAGGAAATCCGCATCGAGAGATTCAACGATGTGTAAAGTCACGTAGGAACTTGGAGAGCGCGGTCGACGCTGAGATTCGCCAAGCGAACTGGAAGCGCGAATCGTTTGGGCGGCCCGCTCACACTTCCCCCCGTCCTCCGGGACCCTTACGCCTGTTTTACACATCAGCATCATTTTCTTTCTTTTTCGCTGGTACAGAGAAGGAACCGATCAGACTGAATGTAATATGTACGAAAAAATGAAGCATGCTTCATTTTTCGGTACGAATTTCATCCAGTTTGACTACCGCGCTCCTGGCGTCACTTTTCGAAACTTATTCTGGTTTGTTATGAGTGTGTTGCAATTTGTTCCTTTTGAACAGTTTTGAGAGCGTTCTGATCTGTTGAATTGTAATGTGAAGTGATTATGTAGTGAGAAATAAATCATGTACTGTTTTCGAATGTTGTCCGTAGTCCGTCGTCGTTCTGTAGTCGGTTCTAACATAAACTAACATAATTTGTTACCAGAGATGCGATGTTCAAATGTTTGATCTTCAGCGCTTTTGCGACGTCCGGAGGAAGTATTTTCATCACGATTAAGTACACAAAGCAGAAATGACCGTGTAAAACGCTGGAATCATGTTCATCCACTTTCGGCATCGAAACATAACGCGTAGAAATGAACGTCCTTTTTCCATCCACTTTCTGTACAGAAAATTATGAAAAAAGGATGAAAAAATGACCGTGTAAAACAGGCTTTACACACACTGCGCCTCAAAACATGAAACAGAGGAAACTTACGGGTGCTTTCCCCTCGTGTGATCTGGGTTAATTCGCTCAACATTGTATTCTAAGGATTTCACTGGAAGAAGTTTCGGGGACAAATATTGTGTCTAAAAGTTTTTGCGAAATATATGAAGTTGAATTTTTTGGTTTTAATTCCGTGATGGGATCAACTGAAATTCTCAGAAGTGTTGGATGAAGAGACTGCGCGTTGGATGAAGAGCAAATTTTACTGGATTGCAAACTTCTCTGTTATTATTTTTTAAAACAACATTCTGTACGAAGTATCTAGATCACGTTGTCGAAGTTTATACGTTATTCCACATTGCTTTAGTTTTGTTTTTAGCCTTCAAAATATCCTGTTTGTTTTTTATCATCTTTTCCTGTGTTATTATTTTACTTAAAATGCTTTTGTATTTGAAACAAGATTCTTGTACCTAGATTGAACAATAATATTTTTACCAGATTTATTTGGAGGTTACAGGAGATATTCTCCATCTCAATCAACTACATCCTTTATTTCAACGAATATTGCAGATTAAACTTAAGTTCATTTTTTCTATGAAATCAAAGAACATTTTTCTAATCCAGCATTACATTACTCCGCGTTTCTCTAGTTATTATTTCCAAACTAATTTCAGACACAGTTTACGATAGTTTTTTTCCTTTAATGTATAAAGGGGTCCAAAAATACATTTTATTTTCGACAGTGAATAAGTTTGGAACGGGGAGACACAGTTGTGATTCTTGATTGCTGTTTCAGTTGAATATTTTGTTACTTGTTCTTACGATAATGCGTTAGCAGCTAAACAAAGTCGATGCCGCAGAACTACTGAGAGAGTGTATTAATTTTTTTGACCCATCTGTATAATACAGTGTATTCTAATGGCAGTTATTCTCGCTATCCCGCGAGTAATCTTCATTTTCCTGTTATTTCGTAACAAACACTTTATCCCTTTTAGTGTAAGTTGTTTTTGAGAGACACTTTGTGGTTGTGTAATGTCGATTTATACATAGTAATTTGAACTTTGTCTTGTGCACGTAACATTGCTAAGGATCATAATAGGTGTAGAGTGACTGCTGGTCACCTTTTGCGCAATAGCCCATTCATTACTCCACGTCAACATTCACCCCATCTGTCGTCACTCATGACCGAGGCGCCAGGCTGTAATTCAAAGGTCCAGGGCGACGGGGCGCCTAGGGTCGTGAAATGGCTTCTGAATGTCATCCGAGCAGATGGAGAAGGCGATAGACGCCTGTGTACACAGATATTTTAGAGGTAATTTGACCCGTTACATTTAATACCGTCTTGTTGGATTTCTATTTTAGAATGTTGTCAATCATTCAGGTCGCATTTTCAATAAGTCTTCAATCAGAAAGTGGGTTTTCACTTCTCCTTTTCCGGAAAGAAACACTATGTAACATAGTTTTTGTTATATATCTAACATTACTATCTTTTCCTTCATTGACATTGCTTTTCCCCCGTGAATAAGCTGATAATTCAAAAACACTAATTTTACAGGAGAGCACAAAAAACTTTCAACTAATGATGCAAATCAGGTATTATATTCAAAGAAAACCTACACAAAAATAGTTTTATTTCAATAACACCACAGTTTGAATATAAATTGCACAATTTACTCGAGTTGAAAGATGTTTTTCCCTCCTGTAAAATTAAGTGTTTATGACATGAGCTTATTCACTGGGGTCAAAGAATGTAAAGTACTAACATGATGACACGTTTTCCGATTCAGAAGGAGCAGCTTATAATGCCACTAACAAATCTCAGAAAGACCACATAGATGATCCAACATCAATTTAAACTACAATCCATTTCATTGGTCCATTGCAACCATATCCACTTCTTCATTAGCCCAAAATCTTACGCGCTCGTGTTGTGGATTACTGATTATACACCTGTTGAAAACGGAATGCATCCGTTTTCATGCAATGCATCATGAAACTTACGCAAGGACGGATTCAGCCGATCATTTGGGGGTGTGGCATCGTATATTTTTGTTAAAGAATACACATATTTGTTATTATAATGTATATTATTTATACACTTTAAATATTATACTAACAATATTATTGTTTAAATAATTACATAATTCAAAAGTAAATAAATATTTAAATTAATTTTGTCAAATAAAGGAAAATAAACGAAAACTCTAGGCCTTTTGGGGGGCAGGAGGTCATGACCCCCATGCCCCTCCCCCCTGGATCCACCAGTATTCATCCGGCCCTGCGGTGTAAGTTGAAACGTAAGTACGTACATAACGCTCAAGGTCCGTCGTTAGAATTCTATCAGCCACGGGGCTTGTGAGTGCTTGAAAAGAAGAGGTGACCAAAGTGCTAACACCCCCTAATTAATCAATTGGGGCACCCCGAAGCCCTCTATTCGTAGGAGGGTGGGGGGCGTGGCGAGTGGCGCGCTCAGCGCAGCGCCGGCCGCTGGCAGAAGCTCCGCGCGCGCAGCGGCCGCCGGCGCCGCCGCCGCCGCCGCCGCCACCTCCGCCCCGAAATAGCGGCGCTCGACGCGCCCAGCGCCCAGCGCGCCCGGACGCCGCCGCCGCGACGCCCCGAACCGCTCGGCGCTCTGCGCAATGCCCCGATAGAGTCCCTAGATACAGAGAGTAGCGCATTCCATTGCTCCCCCCATCCCGCCATTTTATGTCTACCTGTCAGGAGAATTGGAATTGAGTGGTACTTTAGTAGTTGAGGATCATGAATTTTTCCCAAATGAATATTAATATTCTTAAACATCTCCATGGCGTCAGCAATTGTTATAATTTCCCTTCAGCTTTTGAAAGCTGCCTGGCGGACTATCGGGTGAGAGGATATTAAATGGCGGCTGTTGCGCTACTCTCTGTATCTATACTACGAATTCTCTAACTTTGCCCCTCAAGGCCACTCAAATCCCATCTTTGCGATGCAATATGTCACAGCATTTCACGTCTTTATCGGTCTTGCTGGTAGAAGTCGCATGATCGCAAGCACTGCTTAATACGGTCGCGATCTTGCGAAATCTAACGGAACGACTGAGAAAGATGCGAAATACCGTGACATATTCCATTGCGAAGATGAGATTTGAGTGGCCTTGAGGGGCAAAGTTAGAGAATTCGTAGTATAGATACAGAGAGTAGCGCAACAGCCGCCATTTAATGTCCTCTCACCCGATAGTCCCGCCAGGCAGCTTTCAAAAGCTGAAGGGAAATTATAACAATTGCTGACGCCATGGAGATGTTTAAGAATATTAATATTCATTTGGGATAAATTCATGATCCTCAACTACTAAAACACCACTCAATTCCAATTCTCCTGACAACTGGATATAAAATGGCGGGATTGGTGGAACAATCGAATGTGCTACTCTCGGTATCTAGGGACTCTAGCTCCGACGCTGCTGACTACGGAGCTACTAGGTCGAATTCAGTCGCTGTCCGGAGGAGAATTCTCGCGTCCGGCTGCTCTGATCGGCAATTTTCTGTGGTTTCTCCTATCAAAACCAGGCGAATGACGGAGCAGTATCCTAACAAGCGGGCCACGAACCGCGCGCGATCTTTCCTACCTCTTCCTTGTCCTATCTCTCTTACACACACACACACACACTAACGTGTACTACACTACCACACATGCTGGGAGACCGGTTGGGAGCTTAGAGCTTGAACCAGCTGGGACGGTGCTCCGCTCGTGGGAGATACCTGAAACAGAAAATTTCCCACAAACAGACCTCAAGCTCCCAGCAGGTCTCCCGACATGTGTGGGTAGTGCTGCTCATGTAAGTGTAAGTGTGTGCGTATGCAAGGGGTGAGGATAGGACAAGGAAGAGCAAGAAAAAGATCGCGCGCGATCCGTTTGTTAGTGTACTTCTCCGGCTTTTCGCCGGGTGCTGATCGGAAAATCCACGGGAAACTCTCAGAGTAGCCGGCCGCTAGAATTCTCCTCCAGACAGAGACTGAACTCCACCTAGCGGTCTAACAAGTGTCGAAAATCTTGCCCACATCTGGACTCGAACCCTATGACCTCCCGGTCAGAAGCACTTCAGTGACATCAATTGATGCCTGAGCCACCCAAGCCGGTGGCAGATGGCTTGGCGGATCTCTTCCCGAAATGTAAAATGATTCTCCAAATTGTCGGGTTAAAAAATGGGCAAATCAAAGATTGAACATATTGACGGAAATAAAATGTTTTATTACGAAAGGCTACGTTTCAGAATATGCAAAATGCACGCTCCCACACCCCCACCCCCTGGACGGACAATAATATTCGTAAGAAAGGTGTGAAACGTTGACGTGAGAATGCTTAAAAGAAAATTTTCGTTAAGGCCCTGAGCATACGTATCTTTACTGGGATAGCCGCGATTTATAGCCGGGTCCCATCCGTCCGGTGAAGAGTTAAGCGCTAGCGTTTTGTATTATTCAAGTGAATGAATTGGCTGAAAAAATGTCAGCATTTTACAATTTTAAACACAGTGACTAAATATCCTAAGCTGAGTCCATCACGATTGTGAAATTCACGATTGTAGAGACTATAGCACAATCCTTCGTCATAAATAAAAATAAAACGAGGAGGGATGCAAAGTTACGCCACGAGCCGTGTGCCAACGCATCTGCCAGAGGACGACGACGGACGTCGAAGTCGCGGCTTCCCACCACAGTGGGACGAAACTCTGAAAGTTCAAAATACTTGAAAACGATCGTAACGTCCAAGTAATATTATAGTCATTTCCTTTCTTCTTCATGTAAATGCTTATCTTAAGCCACATATTTATTAAAAGGAACTTATTTTGTATCTTCTTCATACGCCATGTTGAAATCTAAATGGCGAAAATACTATACTTATGCTATTGTTAAAGTAACACTTATTTTTAATTTCTTTTATAAGGCTGTCACATAGATTTAATTTAAAAGTTCAAAAAGGTCCAACAAAAAGATTTCGGCCAGTCAAATTTATAAAAACAGTTTACATTAAAAACATATGTTTGTGGCTACGTTTCGAAGGCTGATGCATGTGTACTGAATATATGTGTATTGGCCTGAAGATGAAGGTGCATCAGCCTTCGAAACGTAGCCACAAACATAAATTTTCAATGTAAATTGTTTTTATAAATTTGACTGTCCGAAATCTTTTTGTTGGATCTTTTTGAACCTTTAAATTAACACTTTTTTTATTGTTATTCTTTCGTTTGGGTCATCTAGGGACCACGCACCAATTTCATTGCTGCTTCTTTGGCCTTCCTTCTTCTTCCTCCACTACTCTTCCATCCTCTCACTGTGTATCATTTTTCTCTCCTCGGACCATTTTCTTTCTTTCTTCTTTTCCTTCCTGCCCTGGAATCCTTGCATTTCTAACACTTGTAACACTTTTTATTACTATTATAATTTTTATTTATTTAAGGTCGCTTTTTAACTACCAGGTCATGTAGCGACCACTTTGTTTGTATACATTGGAGTAACTGTAGGGGAACACGACACGTAAGGACAGCATAATCACACAAAAACATCCATTCCTGAGGCGGGAATCGATCCCGCGACCCTCCGAGTCGAGGTAACTGCGACCCTACAGCCTTAACGACCTCGGCTTTTCAAGCCGGCAGTGCCGCTTGTATTATTGAAGTTACAAATAAATAGAAAATATTTTTATCCAATCCGTGATGATTTCGCCCCACTGTGCCCAGTCGAACGCGGAAAGCGGGCACGCGAAGTCTGCGCGGACAGCCAGCTCCGCCCGAGTGTTTACGCGCGGCGTCGACAGCCACGGCCGAGCTCATCCCGCGAGCATCGCCGCGCCCGTATTTCCGCAGGGGGCGGTGTTTCTATTTCGACCGGGCGTCATTCTCGAAATTGGGTCGTTCCCGCCCCGCCGGGAATGTCGACGACGCCTTCCAGACGCCGTTTATTACGTCCGTGGACGCTCGCCCTGTCGCATCAGAACACCGACTCGCGGGTTAGTAGGGCAGGGTTGTTTTCCAGTTGTGGGTGCTGACTTTTGAAGAGCGGAACTTTGGGATTTTTATTTGATGTGAAAACAGAAAAGTGAGGCGGAGAAATGTTATTTCCTCGAAAATAGGTTTGGTTTTCCGATGTGAAGAGAATGCACGAAAACATGCGGGTTGCTGGAGATATCGTTTGTCATGGGAAGCCACTGATTAAAATAAAACACTTGTTTCATAGGTGTCAAAATAATATCTTCTCGTTTAGATTAGTCTACCGATATTTAAATATATGTTATGAAAGTTTGCAACAAATTGATATATTAATTTACTTTAATTACTGCTCCTTTTCACCTTTGGCTACCCAACAGCAGTGGTGCCATTACACTCTGGTGTCATTATAAAGGTTGAAGAAGCTCTACACTGAATGTCTGGGAGTCAAACATGTTGATTGAGCGTGCACTGAAATGTGCTTTAAAGGAAGATAAATGAAAGAAGGAGGAAAACCAGCACAATGGAGACAACATAGGTAATTACTTCCCCTTTTACTCTGCGTGTTTTGGCTTCTCTCTCCTGGCAATGAACCCCTGGCTAACGCGGATATTTACTGGGCGTGAGGTCCAACAGTTGTCCATTACGATTTGAACTGAGAGGGAAAACGCACGAAGAAATCAGGAATAGACAAACTTCAATATTAGAAGGGTAAAACATACAGTCTAGACAAACGTTTCTCTATGGTTTACATAGTACCAAGTACGTTAGTGTATGAAATTAGTTGTGAGATAGTAACTGTGGCTCTGGAGACTAAGTGAGAGTTCGAATCTCGACGGTAGCAGGATTTCGACACCAGCACCAGGTTGTTGGGGCGGACGACGTCAGTGTTTGAAGATATATTCACGTGATTTGAAGATATATCTAGTGAGTCATATGCTTGGGTTTTTATACCCTGGCACTTCAAGTAAATCAGGTGTTACGGTGTCATCCAATCGACAGTTTTAACGTCATCGCGGTGACATTGTGATGACATTTAAGCTCCCGATTGGACGAAACCGTCAACAGCTGATTAACGTCAATTGCCAGGTTATAAAACCCAAGTATAGAGCACGGTTTGGTAAGATATGTGCAAGTCCGTAACGCAAAGGTTCGGGTTGACATGACGCCGTTAACAGCGACGGAAATCGAGGGAGGAGATCCGGCGTGGAGCGGCTGCTTGGGACGAGTGCGCGCGCGGGGTCCTAAGCGAGGACGGGAGACGGTGGATTGATTGATTAGAGGTTCCGGGCGCGTCGACTGCCAAGGTCATTAGTCCCGTAGGTGTAAACATTTTTTTATCGCGAGAGGTGGCGGAGATCTTCCCTCGCTGGCAGGCAAGATCCGGCACCAACCTACGTCGGCTTGAGCGGTTTCCCCAACCAGGTATCTCCCAATAGCGGGGCACCGTCCAATTCGGAACAAGCTCTAAGTTTCCGACTGATCTCCGGGCATGTGTAGTAGTGTAGTCCATGCGAGTGAAAGTAAGGTAAGTACGAGGTGAGCGTAGGACAAAGAAGAAGAAGGAAAGAACGCGCCCATTCCGTGGCCCATTTTTGAGGGTACTATTCCTGTAGTCGCCTGGTGTTGATTGGAGAAACTACGGCAATCTACCGATCACAGCTGCCGGCCGCTAGAATTCCTTCCACACAGCGGCTGATTGGGAGGCGGTAATATACTGCGATTTTTCTAACTTTGCCCCTCAAGGCCCGTGTTCACGATGGAATATGTTACGGTATCTCGCGACGTTCTCAGTCGTGCCGCTAGACATCGCATGATCGCGACCGTATGAAGCAGTCCTTGCGATCATGCGACTTCTAGCAGCATGACGGAGAAAGACACGAAGTGCCGTGTGATATTCCATCGCAGCCATAGGGCTTGAGGGGCGGATTAGAAAAATCGCACTATAGAGGTAGGGGAGACGAAGGCGGATAGCGGGAGTCGAAGCGGGCGTGGGAGGGGGAGCGGGACCTTGACGGGGGGAGGGGGAAGGGGGGCGGCGCGCGTGGAGGATGGCACGTGCGACAGCCAGCGCGTCACGGCGCCGCGCCGTGATGTAACCGCGCAGCTGCGGCGCTGGCGTCGCCTTTCCACCCCCGAGGCAGGCGGCCTTCGGCTCGCGACCGCTTGTGGCACGGAAACTCTCAGCCGCCAGGGGGGTGCATCCTCGTTTGTTTTTTACTCTCTCGCCTTACAAATACTTCGTAAGAAGAGAAAGTTATGTAATCGTGCGCCGGAAAACGGCTAATTTTCGCCAGAAAATCTCTTGACCGTACTCCACTAATGCTGCATTATTAATAATTAACAAGCAGCATTAAACATATTTGATAAATATACAATAATGGATATATACAATGATGAATATATGGAACACAATTTCTGAAATGAACAATTTTCAGTCGATATGCAAGTTCTAGAGGATGTTGTCGTTGAAGTCATCTGGTAGTGTCACTACACTGAAAAAAAGGATTGCTTGCCGCACATTAAAATTCGGTTCTCCCAACCAAATTTAATAGTAAAATATGGCCCAGCTATTTGTGTGGTTGACGCAACCTCGGCGCCATGTGTGAACCTCCGTGGTGCCCTCAACCACCGCTGGGTCTTGTGATTCCCTTGCCGACGTAGAGTCTTGAACCACAAAATGTTTGCAGTGCGTGGTTGACTGTCTCGGAACTTCGGTGGGTGGTTGAACAAACCAAAATTTAGTGCTAGTTCCTAGATAAATGTTTACACGAAAAATGGAAAATTTTGCATCAACCCTTGTTTGCATGTATGTTTACCTTCTTTTGTACTCGTACCTGTAGCATTAAATTGTTGGTTATGTAGTTAAGAAATTATAAAATTTTTCAGAATTGCATAAATTTGTGCGTATGCAAGACAATTCAAAACCACAAGTAGAGACAATGTCAAAATTCAAATTTTCAATTAAATTCAGTGTAAATTAATTGGATAAATGAATTAAATTTTGTATAATTTTGTAAAATTATGTAACAATGTCTGGAATCAAATTTTATATAAACATGATTCTAAAAATTGTTACATTTTAAAAATTCAACTGCAAAAGAAGTAAGAAGTCAATTTGAAGAATTTTTTTAACAAAGATTTTTGCAAATTTGACACTAAAAGTACTTGCTGAATAGAATTAGATATATAAAAATTAATTCTGAAATAATTTCATTCATAATATTTTGCCAAATATTTTCACTCTTAACATTTAATAGCAACAAGTAAACACTCAAGACCGCTAACCAACACAAAAAAAATTAAGCAAAACTCAATACAGTATTTGTAAAATCAATTAACCAACTCAAAAATATAGAGTATTTCTTAATTCATTTCTTCAGTCCTTTATTTCACCAAGTCATTTGCAACTTGTGGCACACAACCATCACTAAATAAAAGTTTAAATTTCTTACATTCCATGAAACTAATTTATTAGTTTTAACCGTCACATAATCTCTTTTAAGACCAAGTTGCAAATGACTCCACTGAAACAAGGGTCAGAATAAATTAACACACAAACTCAATCACATTAAACTGATAACAGTTTTGCAGGCATGAAAATCACAAACAGGAATATGAACAAATGTGAAAGCAATTGAAATAGATATATTTGGGAAATTGATATGAGAAAAACACTTGATGGATACTTATAAATGCTTCCTTATATTTTAAATAATTATTTACATTATCTTTTTATACATTTAAAATGAACATTTCACAGCAACAAGTTTTAGCTAGTAAGTGCCCTAGGCGCCACAAAAAATAAAACATTACAATGAAGCCAAATACTGAAAAGTAAGATACTAGTTTTGCATCTGAGAACAATGCAAGTTTTCTTATGTAGTAAAAACCACACAAGAACATTTTGGAAACTGCCCATAGCCTTGTATAACACAAAAATTGCATGCAGGGCTTACTCCTTTAGAATAAGAAATATGATAAAGAGATGAAAATCCATTTTATTTATGCACATTATTAATGTTATTTTATTGAACTTCTAATTAGTACTTGCAGGCCTCTCAGTGTTTAATGAGTTTCAAATTAGTCTAATCAAATAAGTTTCGTTGTCCAAAAATAGTGAGTCAGGAAACAATGTAACATTGTTTATGAAGAAATAATAATTACAAGAGGAAATAGCTTTTATAAATGCATTAATCATGACCATTTCTTTGCATCAATCCCAAACTATAATAAGTGTTCCCAAATCACAAAGTTTTATTAACAAAAGCACAGTGTAATTAAATTTTCACATGAGAGGGCTAGTTCCAATTTCCATGTCTTCTTTCTAATAAAAATTTAGTTATTGCATAGTAGATCAATGTTGGACATTAGAATTGCATGTTCCCTGAAACTAGACAAAAATATTTATGATTTTTTCACAATAGAAATCGAAGACAAAATAAATGCCAGCAGTCTTTAAAAATTGATTGTTCCAAATTGTATATAATACTTTTTATAGAAACAAAATTCTCACCTCTCAGTATGAAGTTAGCATTTGTTACATGAGATACCAATTATTACAAAGTTACATTACAAAGTTTGCCAATATAAACATTGTTAATCCCTAGTAATTTCTGAAAGTGACAGTATTCCGAATATATAAAATAAGAACAATCAAAACTGTTCAGTAAATTAAAACTCAAATCCATAGAGTAAAACCATTAAAGAAAGAAAGTTTCATATTTTTTTAGACCAAGGTCAAAATCCAACTATGCAATTCTAAATTTTGTTTTCTGAAGTAAGAATAATTGTGTATTTACACACTCATCTAAATAATCATGTACACTAGTAACAAATCGTCAATAAAGATTGAATTAAAAAATTAAATTAATAATTCAATATTTGTTAAAAAAAGTGAGAATAATGAGGGAACATGATGGCAGTATGAAAATAGTTTTAAGAAGTGTGTCGCTAAGGGATCTGTACTAGCAAATAATTAAAATATGTAAATAAAACATAATTGAAAGGATCAGAAATAGTGTATGCATCCCCTGTCTGCACACTCCTAACATAAAAACTCAAATTCTACAATGTAGAGTCCATGAAATTTGCATGTCTGTGACAACTGAAACTTTACAATAAAAAAATAAAAACCACACACATTGAGAAAAATTTACTTAATACATCTTCCAATTGTTTTTTTTATATTTTGATGTAAGTTTTCAAATTAAATTGGGTATAACGTTAATTTTTTTAAACTTTAGTGATTTTTATGTTCTTCCTTAATTTAACAAATATTGTAAACACTAATTTGGCTTCTTCTTCGGAAACTAATTTTGTAGTTTGTTACACTTGATGAGGGAAATAGAATCTCAAATGTAAACCCTTCATTGAACAAAATAAAAAATAAATTTGGATTTTTTAAAATGTGGTTGTCCTACATAAAAAAGGGACTGAAAAATATTAGAAAATATAATTTCAATAGTGACAACCAAATCAAAACTTTTCTTTCAACTTTTCAAAAGTTTTCAGTCCTCAAGAAGCGGTATCACACAGTACTGCCTCATATTTTGAAAAAAAATTTTTGACATCATGTGTTGGGCACACATTTGTATTTTAACAAGTTTATCCTAACTACATAAACTCAACTAATAGTCCCAAAATTCTGGAATACACAAAATATGCATACATATGCATTTTACATTGCATTACATTCAAGTTTCTGAGAGAGATTGGCATCAAAAAATGTGCAAATACATGAGCATTCATAGCTTTACAAATAACAAGTATGTACAGAATGTAGAGATACAATTCTAAACCTGAGATATTCTAAGCCTGTTCGTTGTCATTTTGTTTAAAAATTGACTAATTTTGTCTAGGAATGTAAGGTTTGAGAAATTATGCTTTTTAACATGGATTTGTTCAACACTTTTGCTGGGTTTTTTTCATTAGCACAATGATACAATGACTTTCAACAATATTCTTAAAATTCTTATACTGAAATTGAAAATAAGTTAATTAATTATTTTGGGCGTCAGGTTATATACCTGAAGTATTTAAATTATTAATAATTTAAAAATGATGGGGAACGGATGTGACTAAATGTAATTGAATAATTTTTGCCTTGCCACGTGGAACAAGTTTCAAATATAATTAGTTTTAATTATAAGATCATCACAATTGGCATGTCGCAGCCTGTGTTCAAATTTTAAAATATATACCTTACTGATATTCAATGAGAAATGAAGCGATTATCAAATATCTGATATTACTGATTTGATGCAAGTATGAAAAGAGCAAAAATAAATCCCACAACATTTGAAAACTAGAAATGAACCCTTCCTATAAAGAAGGCTCGAGTACTTGATTCTTTTAATATACTATTGTACACTGAAACCACTTCCCTCTATTCGCAGAGGACGCTATTAATTTATATTTAAAGATGAAAATAAACAAATAAAATTAAAATCAATAAGTTAATTGATTAATTTTGATACAAAGAGATGATACGAATTAATGAATTTTTTAAAGAGACAATTACCAACAATGCATGCAATCTTCAGAATCACAAGAATACTTTTAACAAATGCTGGACCCACAAAAACAATTCATTCAGTTTACTGACATACCAGCCATCTCGTACACAGAGGCTTGTAGTCAAGCTTCACTTTGTATAATCATTAAGATTCATAGATACCATTTGAAACCAACAATAAAAAAGCATGGGACATGGGCAGAATATTAGTTTAGATTTTACTTACATACATTTGAATCCTGAAAGATATCATTTTCTCATTTGACAAATATAAATTTAAGCAATAAAATAATACGGAACTCATCTGATTACTCAAAACACTACATTAATTTATTAAAGGAAACAGAGTAGGGACAATGGAATTTAATATCTCTGAAGAACATTAGATTGCTTGCAGTTCCACAATTTTCTTCAGTTATAAAATAAAATGGTAGCAATTTTCTTAATTAAATTGCTGAACCATAGCAAACATAAATATTTGATGAACTACAAATGCATCAAAACATTCCAGTGCATGACAGTGCAAATAAATCAGTTGTCAACTTTTTCACTTATGTACACTACATTTCAATGTGAATGCTGGTATGTAACACAGCACGGAACAAAAGAACACTGCAAGAATTCAAAAGCACAGCATCACAGGATGTCACCAAAAGCTGACATCAAATAGGGTCTATTGAGGTTTTCATATCTGTGATGTCCAATTCAAATCACATGCATCTTAACTTGATTGTTTAAAAACTGCCTTTATTTACTCATCCTTCAAGAAACACACATTCAATGATATCAAGTTGCACATCATTTTGCAGTGCCCATTGTGTAAACGTTCTGCATGTGTAGTTTTCTGGTCTTAATCAACAACTTCTCTGACACATTTCAACACTTTTTATAAACATATATACTGCGTATTTTCATCAACAACGAAATACCATGATCAACATAACCAAGTTTCAACAGAATTTTAGAAATTCGAAAATTTTCTTCTTATAAAGATTCGGCACAATTGCTAACTACTCTCACAACAGAATACACTCATTTTCCAAATTAAGTACTGGATTCCCCTCCACATACACACACACACACACATCTTCGTGTACCGCCAAACGATAAACCTGCAATGAATCATAAATTATACGTTAAAAATACTTGTTACTCGATTAGAGTAATGTGGCCGTAACCTCACATGAAAAATGTTTCACTTACCATTGAGTGACAATGAGCATTCTCTTGGAATCGATTCAGCAGATATCCATCTTAATATTTCGTCTTTTAGAAACTTAAGTGAACACTCTCTCCAGAGTCCTTATTAATCACACTCTGAAACTCGTCCGTATTTCCAGCTGTCAAATTCATCCTCAGGCCGCGCTGGTCTCCCGCCAAAGGTTGGTCAACTCAACCATGTCCGAAGCGTTGAGGAAGCGTTGAGAACCCCGTGGTTGCGGGAACCAATTAGAACGTTATATGAAGTCAACTGATGGTTATAAGAATCGCGTATTTTCCAACCTTCGTCGGTTGGTTAGCTTGACAATCAACTACCAGCACGTCATCTATGGCGATTATTGCCACAATGTATAAATCGATCGTCACAACTGGAAGACACTTAACCATGGGTTTGTGGTTGAGAGTCAATGGCCCTTTTTTTTCAGTGTATTGTTCAGTAAGTTGATGGCTAAAATATTTGAATGGTTATGTAGTCGTTGTAGGTGTTGTACTGGTCTTGTTGATTTCTTCTTTTATTGTTGGGATCTGTATGTCTTTGTGTATTGTTGCATTCTTTACGTACCACGGGGCATTTAGAAAGCATCCACGTTACGAGAAAAAGTTGATCCCGTATCTCTGGAGTTGGAGGGATAAAATAAAATGTAAAAATT